>JALPQI010002449.1:0-98241 GCA_025490895.1 Thaumatotibia leucotreta
GATCCTCTTCTAGTTTGGCCATGTACAGTGGATTACAGAATAGCATGGACGATTTATGAACGAATTCATTTATAAACTCACCATGCAATTTTGAACCTGACTGTACGTTTAACCGTAGCATAGGTTAGTGGTAGTTAGTACCAACAATTTGCAATTTGGTATGGGTATACAAATTAATCACGCCAACAAAGTGATAGAATAAAATATAAAACAAAATTTGTTTTAAGTTTTTTCTGGATTTACCCTACACTTGAGGTGGCAATATTTTTTATTTTGTTAGATATCGTTGAAAATGTATTTTAAAAAGAATAAGGATCTCGACAAATCAACCTAGTCCTACGGTAAGCTCAATTAAGGCTTGTGATGTGGGTACTAGGCGACGATATATATAATAGATAGATACATATAGATACTTAAATACATAGACATCCAAGACCAAGGAACAAATATTTGTGATAAATAAATACACAAATAATGCCCTCGCCGGGATTCGAACCCGGAACCTCCAGCTTCGTAGGCAGGGTCACTACCAACTAGGCTATGGAGGCTGACAAAATGAATGAATGCTTTAAAATAAAACAATTCCGAACATAATCGGCCTGGCCATTTTTGAGTAACTACGGAACCCTACCCTGAGCATGTCCCGACATGCTCTTGGCCGATTTTTGTAGTTATTCTGTCATGTCACATATGGACAAAAGTTGCACAGATTGTTACAAAAAATATCCGTGCTCTATTAACATGGCATTTAAATGGCTGACCCATCATGGAATGGTCACATAACTGTCAAAATAAAACAATAGTACATTTCCATACAAGTGTGAAAAAAATTTTTTTTCGACGATGGTGAAAGTTGTAGCCCGAGTGAAACTAGGGTGACAATCACCCGAGTAAAAAATAAGTTTTTACACGTGTATCGAACGACTTTTTTTATAACAAGTGCCTTAAAAAGAAAAATTTACGCACGCAAAGCAAAGTTTACTTTTCCGCACTAGTTAGGAAAAGTGTTTTCTTATGCTGTGACCCAGTAGAACGTAACCAAGCAACAAGTGGGTAGCTAATATAATTAAAATTGTGACCTTTAGCGCGAACAACTTGTCGCTTTAAATTTCTGCCGCTTCCTGCGAAGTCCCTTTTATCGAGGTTCTACTGTAATTATAACCAATCAAGATCAAAGGACCCAGAATTAATTCTCAGAAATCATGCTCAATGCTCAATTTGAGCAATTTGTCGCTTTATTTGATAACTAGGCAATTAATTGAGCGTTTGATATGAGAGGTTTTAGTTAATATTCATGGTGAATTAATTATTAATATTTAAATTGATAAATAATTCCGGAAATTTTAGACGTTGATTAAATAATTTCGTAGGACAATTTAACACAAAGGGTTAGCTCAATTGCTAACCCGCCGTGACGGCAGTAAGAATACATTTGTCACCTGCCACCAACTCCTGCGGGTGTCGTAAGAGTCGACTAAGGTATTGAAGTGTCACTGACCAATGTTTGACAAATGATTGACAGGCAGCAGCGTCATCATAGTGGACACATTACTGCGATCGCCAATCCGCTTGTCCAGCGTGGCGATTATGGGCATTTACCTCCTAATGCGTTTGCATCTATACGCATAGTTAATACGAGAGGCTTACGTCCAGCAGTGGACTATCAAACCAATTGCAACCCTAGCCACTGAAGAACTATGTCAAAGTGACGCCTTAAATTAAATTGTAAGGAAACTCGTACTACCTATAATTGGGTCATTACCTACCTACCTCGTTTTTGGTCATACACTTTAGTTAATCCCTAAATTTAGTATCTTATGCCGGTTCAAATGTTTCGAATCGATATTAAACGTATGATAGGTTTATTTTGATTTTGATGTCAAAAAATTATACTCAAAATTTATTGTATGAAAAATAGAATTATAACTAACGTGAGACTCAAACATATTAAAATATTATCGAACCGGGTTACTCACGTATTTAAGTCGATGATTGCTCGACATGTTTCGACCCATTAAGAGGCTCCGGACGAGGACCCTCTTAATGGGTCGAAACATGTCCAGCAATTATCGACTTAAATACGTGAGTAACCCGGTTCGATAATATTTTAATATAAAAAATAGACTTTTCACAAAATTCTCCATACAAAACACCAATTTCATAGTTACTGACAATGACCTAACGTTATTATGACAAGGTCCTAGGGTTACAATTGGTGGAATATACTTATTACCCAATCATAACCATTGTAATTCATTCTTTCAAAGCCAATGCAATGAGTAATGAAGAATGTTTCCATTTCAGGTAAGCTCAGTGAGGATTTGAGGGGACCGTTTAAGTGTATCGAGATATGGAGACAATAACAGTAGGTGAGTTTGATCACTAAATAATCCATTTTAGAATTTTAGGTATTAAACTTTTGAATAATAACTATATGTTTAAGTATGTATATCTACATACATATTTATTTATTTATTATTTAATCTTTATTTCACAAAATAAAAATCATACAAAAGGCGGAATTAATGCTATGAAGCATTCTCTACCAGTCAACCTTTGGGCAAAATAGAGAAACTGAGCAGTACAAGAGAAGCTAATAAACAATTAAGAAAATAACAATTGATACAATACTGAATACACTATTACATAGATAATAATAAATACCTTTTATTCAATTTCGAAATTACAAAAGCACTAATACTTACAACAATTTAACTTACAAACTAACAACACACACACTTTTTAATTAAAAAGCCCACTCCGTGTAGCCCCGGGTGCAAAGGTGTCCATCGCACTTGCAGCATTGCCACGTTGAACGGCGATAGCCAGCCTCTGCATCAGGAACGACCCAGAGCGGGGGTCTCTACCTCAAACGGCTCAAAGATGCAGTTCTGTACTAAAGTTACTGCAATGTACATTATAGTGATAATTTCTCTCTCCATTTGGATGCTTTGACTGAAAAATACTTGACGATGAAATGTAATAATAACTTAATGAGAGCGGATAATCCCACAATGTCGTAACAGACGTGCTTACCATTGAAAAAACCAACTGCGAAAGACTGGTTGTCATGTGATTCGAACCCGCTTCCTCTGGATTGCCGACCCAACGTGCTTCCAATCACACCAGACGACCTTCCGTGAATCACAGCGAATTTAGTCAATGGTATTGTGGAACTAATCACTAGCGACATCCTGTACTTAATGTTTCGAAGGTACTACAACTTTAAGCCACTCAAAGAAGTGTGTCTACCGCAATCGTCCGCAAAGTCGACAACTCTCCGTTGCGTTGAATTTGCTATAGAGGGCGCTGTAATCAATTCATGATTAGAAAACATCAATTTGTTTTTTTTTTTTTTAATGAGAGCGGTTCTGCTGTGGTCTTTGTTCTCTGCGGCGTCTGGTTCGGTCTTTAGGAAATTAAATCTCATCCCAGCTTCCTGCCGTTTCTACATTTTAATGTCGCCGCTCGTTACACCGAATCAATTATTAACTTCTAATACTATGCTCTTACTACCTAATATCGTTTTAAAAGGACATTATAGTAGTAAAATGTAAACCCATCTTCCCATCATCAGCCTATCATAGTTCATACTCGTAGTTCATTTATTAATAACTATTCATATTACATGTCACTTATAATTTAAGAAATAAAAATAAAAATCATGAAATGCGTATAACAACTATAAGCAAAATTTGTAGAATTGTATGTATAAACTTAAATAAAAAGTCAATTAACTCGGTCCACTGCTGGTCGCAGGTTATTCTAATAGAGGCCCAAAATCGCCACGCTACGCAAGCGGATTGGCGATATAATGTGTCCCCTATGATGATGCTGCTGCCCATCATCAATCTTTTATCAAATAATGGTCAGTGACACTTCAATCCCTTAGTCGACTCTAACGACATCCGCAGGAGGAGTTGGGATGGTGACAAACGTATTCTTACTGCCGTCACCACGGTCACTGATGATTAGTATATATTTATTTTCTGTGCGGTGTGCCGTACGTAATCCATGCATTATACGGAAATCATCATCCAAAAGGATTTCAGTGGCACTCGAATAATAAACCCGTGTTTTTGTACGAGTTTACATTAGAACTAGCCAACGGCATGTTATCCTTTCAAAAAGTCGTTCCCTCTACTGATCCGACCTAAGCAAACATTTCTTCGGTAAGTTACGGTTAGGGCTTGCAATCCGAATATTCGATATTCGAAAAAAATCGAATATGTTTTCCATTTAAGAATTCGAATAAAAAACATAGCTCATTCGAATATTTTTAACATTCGCAATTTATTTTTAGACACTTTATTTCTTAAGATATTCTTTCCTTATTAATAGACCTATAGTTTCCATTCACAATTTTATTACCTACTTTAAAACAAAGCTCGATTTTGCACGACACGTAAGCGTTAGTAACGTAAGTAAAGATGTTACTTAATTCTGTTTTAAACACTTTTATCTTGTAAAGTTATGGTACCCTTAAATTAAATGTATCTATATCTTTTATATTTTCGTTATCATTATAAATCATGTAATATCACTGCATGTTTAATAACAATGTTTTTGAATAATTTTACTACGAGGAATGGTTTACTTTACAGTAACAATTACAACGTTTTAGTGCCAGGAAACTAATTTCAGGACTTTTAACGAAATTTAGGTAAATACCAGTATTTACACATGTACACACTTAAACAGTATTACCCAAAATTACCTAGGCCTATTCCCACAGTAAGCTCAATTAAGGCTTGTGATGTGGGTACCAGGCGACGATATATATAATAGATAGATACTTTAATAAATAGACAGCCATGACCAAGGAACAAATATTTGTGATAAATAAAAACACAAATAATGCCCTCGCCAGGATTCGAACCCGGAACCTCCAACTTCGTAGGCAGGGGCACTGCCAACTGGGCTACGGAGTCTGACATTCAGATAATATTTAGTTATCTTTGTTGTTTACTGCAGGATATCACGTCTTATTGAAATATTTGACGTTAATATGCAATCCAAAACAATTTTACCCACATTTTCAATATGTTATTATATTGTGCAAATTATTCGAATATTAAACTATCTCAAAATAAAAAACTGAACATTCGAATACCTGAAACTTTCGAATATCTGCAAACCCTAGTTAAGGACGACTCCTAAATTTCATATTTTAAAGACAAACGGGTCTTAATCGCGTAAACTTACGTTTAATTATATCCTGACGTTTCGGGCATGACGTTACACCCGTGGTCGCAGGCAGACCCAATCAAAAATCAATAAGCAGCAGCAATAAAAGCAGCAGAATCAATAGACTCCTAAATTTGACAGTGTGTTTTAAGAGCTCTAAGAATGTTGTATGTTGCATAATTTAGAAATTATATCACATTGTCACAGCATACTGATATTACACCTCATTTTAAAGATTCAGATTATTTATTGGTAAAATACACATTTTACAGGTCAAAATTAACTATCATTACATTCTTGTATGAATAGGTACATACATCACAATATGAATACATAACATTATGTATCGCGTCTCTTTTATTTTTAATTTTTAATAATGTTTATTTCGTAACAGTAGGGAGGATGAGAGTCAACAATCTCTTTGTAAAAAATCAGCCATGTTGTAACATACGAGTTCAAGGAGCATTTTCTTTAGTCTGTCCTATGTAAAGGCCTATGTTATCTATGTTTGTATATTTACGAATTACACGCTTAAGTTATGCCACGTAGTAGATATACACACTATTAACAAAAGTAAAACCTAATATATGTTTTTTCTACTCCCGTACTTTTATTTGTCATTTACGTGGTCGTGAACACACCATTAAGCCCCTACCTCACAGATGTCAAGATAAGTCTACAAGTATATTGTCCATTCCGTATAAACGCATTCGGTTTTACACGCAGTGCGTGATTTCTCAAATTTACAATTTTATTTAAAAATAAATGTGTGGTCGTAGAAAAAGTATTGTATGCAACATTGTTTAGCTGAGTCAAAAAATGCTCGTGGCGTCTTTAATCACAACTTTCGGCTTCGCCTCAAATTGTTACCCACGCCACTCACCTTTTTTGACCTCTCTTAAACAAGAGTTGTATAAAATACTATTACCTATTTTCCAACTCATGGTACGGCTACCGTCCATAAATCGAAATCGTTATAATATGTCTTACAACGAATAGTAACTTGCTATTGTAAACTACACAAACAATGAAATATCGAAACAGTCGAAAAAGCCAAAAAGAGTAGGATTGGAATCCATTCGGTGTGAGTGCTAGATCGTTTCCTTGATGTATTTTCGCGAGCGGAATCGCTCTCGCTTCCGTCACTCTCCTAGTGGCAGGCTGCCACACAATACTTTACATAACGACGCTGGAAAGGAGAAATTGGATAAGCGACACAGTGCGTACTTTACAGGAGAAGCAAAAAACCGCCGAGATTTTTTTTTTTTTTTCAATTTTAAAAATATATTTATTTTCAAAACTACAATATTTATGTACATAGATTAAATCTAACTAATCTACTTAACCTAACCTATATCTAAGATTGGCCCTTGTGGCATTGTACCGAGGATGCTGGGGGCATTTCCTCGCTGTATCGCAATACTGATGCGTTGTGCGAGGAAGTCGCCAGCTCTTCGGTCTCTAGTTACATCAACCAGACGTTTCGCGATCTCAGCAAACAATTTGCGTGCGCTGGGGCCCCAAGAACCTAAAGTTTCTACGCCAAACGGTACAAAATCGTACTCTTTGCCGAGGCCCTTATATTTATTACGTTTTAAAAATTCGGCATTTTCAGCCGCAGCGGCTGCCTTAAACGTAGTTCGTTGAAGATGGGACGGTGCCAGGGTATCTACGCAAGTAGCATCCCATACCAACATCCGTCCCAAGCTCCAAGGAACCAAAGACACACCATCAGGTCTCTTACCATCATCCCTAATAATACCAGTAGGCTCAAGAAGAGCAGGTACGTTGATCGTGGCAAGAGACCTGCGGATTATGTCGTTAAGCGTCGCATGTCTGGAAATACGGCCTGCGCTTTTTTGACAACTTAGTCCGTGGTGTCCCAGTCGGTCCACGTCTGTGCCACAACAGCATAAGTGAGGGGTACATACCGCGGCCCCGAGTCTCAGGCCGGTTGCGAGCCTAAGAGAGGCCGGATCCAGGAAAGTACCAGTACTAGCCGAAGGATGGGCATGCAGCCAGTAACCAGCTTCCCGGGTTCCGACCGCCAAAAGACTCGCACGATCTGGACCTGCAGTGCTGTTTAGAAGAGAATTGTATGTTAGATCACAATACACATTGTCCCAGCTCCTTTGCGATTTTAGGTTGTCAGGAAAATTTTTAGAAGGGCAAGCAATTTTGAATGCATTTTTGGCGTCCTCCAAACCCGCAGTCTCACAGTTAATAGGCAGAGCCCTTAGGATCTTTCCTGTGAGATCAGACGTGCTGTGGACGGATGCCAAAAATGCAGGAGAAGCCACACATGAAATTTTTCGTATCCCTAAACCCTCATACCGTATAGGGAGGGATGCTTGGGACCAGGAACGCTCCGTTAGCTGAATATTTAGAATTTTTTCTATGGTAATTTTGATTAAGTCGTCTAAAGGTGTTAATAAATTAATATTTTTCCAGAACGGACAGCAACGGAGCACGTATGTCAATTTAGGGACAAAAAGACAAAACTTAAGAATCGCAAGAGCATAATGAGGGCTAATTTCGAGTAGACGATTTGCGTGATTTTGGAATTTAGAAATCGAGTTAGAAATATAATCGGGAAAGGATTCTTCAAAAATAGGAGAACCCAGGAGGCAAAGTGAATATTTGTCTACTATTTTTATACCAGGAGTCAGACAATCAAATTGATTTTAAAACAGTCAAACTATAGGAAGTCTTTTGAATAAAGAGTTCGCATTTACTTTAATTTAGTTCTAAACCAATATTTTCAAAATTAGTTTTGATAAGAGACAAATCGGACAGTACGGTATCCACGTCACCTCCTAGGGTCCCATCGTCTAGATACCAGACATTAAATTTTGATTTAATTTTTTGTATTATGTTATTTATGGCTAAACTGAAAATTGCTGGCCCGAGGGGGTCACCTTGCTGACATCCCACCTCAGATGATAATTGGTGGGACTTGTATAGTAATTTAGATGGATCTGCATAGCAGAGATAAAGGTAGTTATAGAGTTCGGGAATTTGTTCCTTTACTTCTGCCAGCAAAGTGTCCCTATTTACCGAATTAAAGGCGTTTTTTACATCAATTTTGACTACAATTTCACAATCATCGTGTGAAAGATAGGTGCGTAAAGCATGGACGGCTGCTTCGCACCCACCTTTCGTGCCAAAACCTAACTGAACTGGTTCGAAAATAGACTGTAATTTTGACTTAATGTGTCTAACCGCAATTTTGGATGCCGAACCGAGATTTTCGAAAAAATATCATTTAAATTAATCAGCAGGCCAAATCAAATAATTGAAGCATTATTTATGGACATAAATATGTTTTCTATGTGATGTTTTAATTATTTAACGTATTCAAGTGTTATTTAATGATTTACTGTCGCTTAAGCAAAATGGTCGGAAAAATTGATTCAGGTAAAATTATCTAACCAACACGTTGTGTAAGAAATAAGGAAGGTAAATTGGTCCACCAGAGACTTACATAACGAATGTATCCCGTTAAAATTATCTAACTGCCGAAGTGGCTTACTTTATATTCGGGTAAAAATATATAAATTGATAAAATAGCATAAATATATCATTTAGAAATATCCACATACTTAAAATGAGAAACTGTTTTAGACTTCATAGTTAGTCATATTAATTACATGAGTAACATTCCGTGACTAGTAAACGAATTTACTTACACGTGAAAAAAGAAAAACTGTTTTAGGATTTTTTATAACATTATTCCAAAAAGTAGGTAAATAGTAAAAAGGGATATGTGAAGGGGATGGTTCATAAATAAATGTAGGTAAAAATGGATTAACGCCAATAAGTAGTTCAGATATCATAGTCAAGTAATATTGTCTAACCGTCTTCAATTTTAAATTAAGATGAAGGTAAAATTGTCCAAACGACATGAGAACAGATCATACAGTCAGGTAGAAATAGCTAACCGACAAGTGAAGTTTAGTTGTTACACAGCAAAAAAATATCCAAGTAAAATTTAACTTGTCATGACGAACAGGTAAAATAATCCAAGATTAATTATGTTGAATTATATTTTATCTAATCTTCAATTTACTAAAAGTTGTCAAAAACCAAGTCGTTTAGTAATAAAAAAAGGTCGAAAGTTCTCTAAATCACCAAGGGGATAAGCGACACAAGTGTTGTCAGATGGATACGAAACCTAGATCATTCGACGCAGAAAAATTCGCCGATTCTAACGGTGTATATAACTCAATATCTTCAAAAGTGTCGCTTATCCAATTTCTCCTTTCCAGCGTCCAAAATATTTATTCTTAAATATTTGTATATATTTTTCAAATGACACGTTCTTAACTCCAATATTAATACAAATGAACTCCTAAATAGATTATCACCTATTTTTATAAATCGCCAAAATTGGAGTAGTTTTTAAGTACTTTTTATTTGTTATATAATTTTTTTTCACAGTTACTTGGTTTTTACTGTTATGCTATGAAACTTAATGGAATATAAAAAAAAGTTTTTAAGATAGCACTGTCATTTACCTACATTATTTGTATGATTTGAAGTGGCACCCGATTTACATGCAATTTCCCGAATGCAATTTACATGTGCGTAAATATCCGGGTTTAAGTCATACATCGCATTTTGGGTCCACTCTGCACTTTCAAAATGTTCAGAAATTATTATACATACATTACGTCCATCATTGCCAGTCATAAAAATGTTAACAAAAAAAAGACTTAAAAAGAATTTCGTCCATGAAAAAAAGACTAAAAATATTTTCTATGGCTACCGGCATAGGCAGCCCCGTCATAAATGACGTGAGAAAAATTGTTTCCCGTCCCCCTCTTCACGTCCCTCTCGCACCAGCCATTACATTTGTATTCTTAAAATTGAATTCGGATTGTTAACCGAAGTTATGGGCGTTTGGATTTTACGTTCATTACGCCGCTGGTCGCCTTAGACCAATGTCATGGCCAGGACATTAGGTTTGCACAGTTTTGCTATTTGACCTGCAGGACTAACCAAGATAATATTCTGCAATCGTATACAATAAGCTTATTATTAAAAGCAGCAATCAAAGTTTACAATCACCTATCCTCAAGCATAAAAATGTTAAGCAGGAATAAATTCAAGCAACAGCTAAAAGGGCGGGTGATTGATCAAGTCTTCTATGACATACATGAATACTTTATGTATGAGACCAACTAACGTGTGGAACAAATAGCGTGTAGTATAGTTTTAGTTTAGCCATTTGGTGACGGCAGTAAGAATACATTTGTCAACACCCCAACTCCTCCTGCGGGTATCGTAAGAGTCGACTAAGGGATTGAAGTGTCACTGACCACTATTTAATAAAAGATTGATGATGGGCAGCAGCTTCATCATAGTGGAAACATTACTGCGATCGCCAATCCGCTTGCCTAGCGTGGCCATTATGGGCATTTACCTCCTAATGTGTCAAAGTGTATTGACACGAATATGCACGCTGCCCCATTAAAAATAGCTTAATAAAATACAAGTCATAGCTTGCTACATCTAGTTGAAAGTGTGGTCTATGTATGTTTATAATAACGTGTCTCAAAACACGCCTGTTCTAACCTCTGACGTTAGGGTTGCTTCCAACATTTTATTTTAAATTTAGTAACCTCACTACGTCATAACAGATGTGCTTACCATAGAAAAAATCAACTGCGAAAGACTCTGGTTGTCACTGGATCCAAATTCCGAACCCGCTTCCCCGTCACTTTTGAGTATTTCATGTAAAATTCCATCTCAAGTCCGATTTAAATTTAGTTATTAATGGTATAAATAAAAAAACCGCGGGGTCGCGTAAAGCGGGGTATACTGTATTCATAATTCAAGTGCAGAGTCTAATAGAAAATAGATTGATTAATCACTTAGGTACTACATCTATAACAACAATTTTCTTGGTAAAATGTTGTTTCATTTGTTGTATCAACAGTACTTTTGAATCCTTTTCTAATTCCGGTTTGATAATATCACGATATATTATGCTAACGTTTTAATTGAAAAAAAATGTTAATAATACTTCACATGTCTTGTGGCAACCCTGTAAAAGCTTAACAAGCTTTCTGTGAGAATGCCTGTGCGAAGCTTTTGACCCAGATTCACTGTTTTACTATATTCCTACACAATGCATAATACGGGCTAATATGTGTGCACATGTTTGAACCTTATTCCCTAGCAATAAGGTGCTAATGTGTAAATATATTTTTGATTGTATAGTGCGTGTTTTTTCGAACTGGTTGGGTTATTTTAATACGAATATAAGAGTTAGGAATTATAATTATTTTCAACTTATTGTGAAAACACACGCCAAATTATTTATGAACTAAATATTAATATTTTTGCCTATATAATGTCCCACTGTTGGGCACAGGCCTCCTCTCATATATGAGAGGGATTGGACTATAGTCCCCACGCTGGCCCTAATCGGATTGGGAACTTCACATACACCTTTGAATTTCTTCGCGGAATAACTAAATATTACCCGAGAAAATTGACTGGTGGTTGCTGTGACCGAGTGGCCGAGCGGTGCAGAGTGCAGGCATCAGCCGCGATAAGCTGGGCACGGACGTTGGTGATCTTGGTTGTTTTTTCTTTGGTATATGACATCCAATATTTATAATAATATATATTAGTAGACATAGTAGACAATCAAAACAATCAATAAATTAACCGTTTCAGTGCGGATGACACGCCAGGCGTGTCTTGAATGTTTTTAACGAATAGCGTATGACACGATAGGCATGTCGTCATATTCTATGGCGTAAGGCTCGCTTTGCGTATCAAGAAAAAAAAATCCGCCATAGATAAAATCTTTTGAAAATGGAACATGCAACGAATCGGTTAACTAACTATTATATTAACTTATTTAGTTAGTTTTGTTTGTCAACGTACGATTTATACCACAAAAGTTGCATAGAAAAGCGACTAACCAAATCGACAGCATAAACCAATCAACACAACAAAAACCTTGTCACGTGACAGTTGACAAATGACAGCCGTCATTTATCCACACTTCCTTGATTAGAACTAACGATCCAATTTCCTGTAGTGCCACTTGATGACGTTTTTGTGGGATTATTTATACGTAAATATTGTTGTAATAAAATAGGTAATATTGTTATTATTATCCTGCATTTTCGCAGAACGTCATTTAGCTGAATATCATTTGCCAACCAAATTTTTGCAGACTTGGCATAATATATGTCAAAACATTTCCAATATTTAAAGTGAGATATATTTCATTGAAACAAAATAACATTTTAAAAGTATTACTAAACTAAAACTAGATAAAACCTTATAATAAAAAAAATAACTTTCAGTATTTTAACCTGATATTAAAGAAAGTAGCATTAAGTAAAATACCTTTTGTGTGAACTAAATGCCGTGTGGTGACGGCAGTAAGAATAGACATAGACCATAAAGTTAGAATCCGCGCTAGCGCTTAATAGAGAAAGGAAGCGTGTGAAAGGGAAGCCACCAGTCATATGACTATTACACGAGTGCAAAAGAGATAGAAAACAATCCCAAAAGCGTACCCACTTTTGAAGTGACATATCAGCCGTATCAGCCGTCTCGACGGAGACTGTTATCTGTTAAAAGTGATTTTATATTTAATTCTGGTAAGAAGTAAATTTACACAAATAATTAAACCGATATGGTATCGTGTAGTGTAAAGGATTACCCTGTTACCCACCGAAGAAATGACGGCAAACACTCGTTTCACAGGTAAATATGATTTGCCGGTTGATTGTTTTCAAACGATATTTTGTCGATTTAGTAGGATAAATCGTGTAAATTATCACCTTCTGGCATTAATTGTTAGTTGTCCTATCACTGTGCGCTAATAATTTATGAAAAAAGATAGTATTAACGGATATTTTGTGTAAAAATATAAATTGTCACGCTACGCTAGAGCTTGACTAAATGTTGAACTACCAATATCGATATTCGTTCGATGAACATACCTAATCAGCAGTGGTCGGATATCCCGGTGCAACAAGGGGTGAATGACCTCAAACATTAGACTAATATGGATATACCACGGGATTCCACAAAATTACATCTAGTAAAGTTTAGTAATATTTTGTAACGCAAAATAAGTGCATGTACATACAAGCGTTTATTATTATGCGATTTCGACAATTATTTTAAAAGATAGGTTATAAACTTTGTTTAATATTGACCTTAGTACCAAATAGCCTTTTGGTATGAATATTCTTAAATAAAAGAGTTTAGCTTTAAAAATAGAAGCTTTTTACTAAGGCACAATAGGTTCCACTTCTAGAAATTGCGAACGTACAAAAAACAGAAATATCATATAATCAGGATCAAAATCAATGATCAGGATTAAAACAATATCCATACCCAGCCTAGATTAAACATTTTAGGTGAGGTCTCCCGCAGATACCTCAAAATTTTATTAATTTAAAGTTAAAGAAAAATTTTATCCAATAACCACTGAATGGTACATGGTCTTCCTGAGGTCATCAATTACTAAGTTAGAAAAAATATACCTGGTTACGGATTAAACATCCTTGTGTATGTAACATAAAATAAAACATTTTTAAGCATGAAGACTTGACACACCTTTGCAGACACATTAGAGTAAATATATGTATTTTATGAAAGAATTATGGCTTACTAGGTTCTATAAAGTTAAAATAGCATATTATTATTTTCTCTAGATTCTCTATTTTCAATCGATTCCTTTTCACATCTAAAATCCATTTGTACGCCGAAAAAGTCCTTTCCACTTCTACGGATGTCAGTGGAGTAAATTTGTAAAGAGACACTTCATCAGGTGCGGTATTATTTGAAAGTTGGTCTTCGTATTCTCTAATGTCATCCAAATCTGGATTTCGTGCCATTACTGCTTCTAATTTAATCTGTGTAGCCATATTCAATACTTTTGTAAAGGGGCGTTTTGGTGTAGGTTTGTAAAGGGGCGTAATGGAAGAAATTAAAAATGTACGAAAATTGTGGGACAGTTTTTTTCACCTATCAGAATTAAAAGAGCTCGTGATCCTGAGTCGAACAAGCCCAAACTTGTCCGAATTAAAAAAAAGTGCTTTGAACAACGGTTTGTGAAAACGCCCAAAGATTTCGTTTATGTTCGCAATTCGAGCTGCCTTTTTAAGTATACCTATCAGATCTATTTTTTTTTTTTCAAACTAAACCCGGGAATTTATGTCATATCCATATTAACTTTTCTACTTGGTATCCCCTGGTGTTGCACCGGGATATCCGACCACTGCTAATCAGTCTATTACATTACAATGCCGTCATAATCCCAAATTTTAAATACGAATGTGTATTTAAGAAACTTGATGGACGTTACTATGTTTTGTGAGAATTTTTTGATAATATACTTTTTTTATTATTTCTGTTAAATTTGAGGGATACGCCAAATAATAATTTCACACACGTTAGCAATTTATAATTTGACACCCTCAATTCACATTGTATTGAAACTTATGGCAAAAAAACGATGAATAAAAATACTATTTTGTCGATAAAACAGTCAAAAATCGATAGATAATTCGATTAGAGCCATATTCCTGACCACACATAGACAAATTTACACACACACTTGCGTTTCGTTTTTGGTTACGCTTTTAATCGTTGTCGATCATTCTTTGTCATCTTAGTTCTGTGACATAGACATAGACAGATTTTATTTGGCATCATGTTACAGAGTTTCAAAAACAACAATTACAAATAAAATAAAATACATTTGTCACTACCCCAACTACTCCTCCTGCGGGTGTCATAAGAGTTGACTAAGGGATTAAAGTATCACCGACTATTCTACAAGATTGATGATGGGCAGCAGCGTCATCATAGTGGACACATAACTGCGATCACCAATCCGCTTGCCCAGCGTGGCGATTATGGACATTTACTTCCTAATAGTTATACGCATAGTTAATAGGAGAGGCCTACGTCCAGCAGAGGACTATCATAGGCTGATAATGATGAACGATGATGATTCTTAAAAAGTTCACTTCCTTGGTTCTCTTTCATAAATTAATAATTTCATGTTAAGGTGCGTTCAAACTAAAATATCATTCGCTGTATCGCTGTATTCGCTGAGGTAAGAACCTCCCACTCTACGAAATTCGATCGGTACACAAAACGTGATTGGTTGATTTCGGAGAACGGGTGCTAGAACAGCGAATGCTCTTTTGGTTTAAACGCACTTTTACAACAGTAAACATACAAGTGACTAAATCGGGCAATTCTGTCTTCCGTAGAATGACAGCTATATTTAACGTTAATAGGTCCATCAACGCGAACATCACATATTCGCAGAATTGCCTACAAACGGACCAAGACATGCCATCAAAATAACTATTATTAAGGTCCAAATGTAAATGGCTTTTAGCACTCAAAGCTGGCCCAAAATAAAGACAAATACTGAAAAGAGAGCAGAAATAATATATATTATTTTATTAATTTGTGCGTTGTAAATTCGTAGACAAACTTAATTGACGCGGCTTTATAATTTTATTTGTGGAAATTTTGACTGCTAACTGCAGGATTTCATAAAAAATAGCAATGATATTAGACACTGTCTTCGAAAGTATGTTGTGATTTGCGTTAAATTGAAGGCCAGATTATTTATATAGTTCAAATATAATTAATTTACCTAAGAAACTAGTATCTAAACTCTTGCTGTTAATGCGTAAAAAAATAATAACGGGCGATATAATTTATCAGATTATTAAAAAAATCACCAAATTAAAAAAAACGACTTAACCGACCAATTTGTATTGTCATCAAGTTGGTGCCAACGAGGTGACTAAATCAGGGTTATACCCGTTCGATAAAAAAAATCGGTTCACGATTCTCGAATATATCGAGTAGCATAATTATGTACATACGAAAAAAAAACATCAGTTGAATTGAAAGTCTTCTTTTTTGAAGTCTGTTAAAAAGCGCCAATTTCATAGGAAGCGATTTCAATTTCAATTACACGAATCGGAACCTGTAAAAGAATCTGTTTTCTATTATATCATTAACTGTCTTTATTATTTACACAATTAAAAAACCTCGCAGGCTTAATGACGCGCCGGAAGCCGCCATTACCGCGGACACGCGAGCTTCCTGTCGCAGCGGAAGTTGCCAGTGTTGCTGTTTCCGGTGCGTTTTTCACCGGATGTGCCGATAAATACTGCTGTAATTGTTATTGGGTTGTTTAGCTGTTTATTTGTTTGCTTAATGTGCTCTGTCTGCAATATAATAAGAGATTAATATTACGACATTATGTAATGAAAGTATTGAATCAGATTTATGATATGAGCTCAATTTCAAGTGGGAATTTGTTACAAACTAAGTTTTGATCATCGACCGACGATAGGTAATCTACTAAATGGGCGTCTTCACAAAACGTTGTTGATAACACTTTGTATTAAATAACAAAGTACAAGTTAAAGGACAGGTTTAGGCTTATTCGACTCAGAATCACGAGCTCTTTCGATTATGTTAGGAGAAAAAATATATCCCATAATTTTCATTCAGTTTTCATTTTTTCCATTACGCCACTGCATTTGAACATCTATTAAAAAACGGTACATAAACATTTTGGGACATTTTTTTTCTCCAATTAGAATCGAAAGAGCTCGTGATCCTGAGTAGAACAAGCCCAAACTTGTCCGAATTAAATAACAAAGTGATTATAACAACGGTTTGTGAAAACGCCCAAGTAAGTTTACTATATCCAAAGTGCACGTTTTCTGTTATAACCTGCTTTTTCCTGATTAAAAAATAAAGCAATCACATGAAAAAAAAAATATTTTTATAAAATACAAACTAAGGTATCTTGGTCTAGGCAAACATAGCAGTTTTATAATATCATAACGATTTTATTTATTTCGAGATTTGAAAGTTGTTGCTAAATAAGGACATAAAATTTAAATAAGCTATTACTACATTTTAATTATATCTGCTTTGCAATCTATTTAATTTTAGAATTATAACTAACGTGAGACTCAAACATATTTAAATATTTATCAAACGATTTACTCACGTAATACCACATTCCAAATTTCTTGTACTAACTGAGCAAGCTGCCCGAAGACAAGCAGCCGTTCTGGCTGCTGACATCCATCTGTGGCTGATGACTTGGCATCCGTCCACAGCACGTCTGATCTCACAGGAAAGATCCTAAGGGCTCTGCCTATTAACTGTGAGACTGCAGGTTTGGAGGACGCCAAAAATGCATTCAAAATTGCTTGCCCTTCTAAAAATTTTCCTGACAACCTAAAATCGCAAAGGAGCTGGGACAATGTGTATTGTGATCTAACATACAATTCTCTTCTAAACAGCTCTGCAGGTCCAGATCGTGCGAGACTTTTGGCGGTCGGAACCCGGGAAGCTGGTTACTGGCTGCATGCCCATCCTTCGGCTAGTACTGGTACTTTCCTGGATCCGCGGTATGTACCCCTCACTTATGCTGTTGTGGCACAGACGTGGACCGACTGGGACACCACGGACTAAGTTGTCAAAAAAGCGCAGGCCGTATTTCCAGACATGCGACGCTTAACGACATAATCCGCAGGTCTCTTGCCACGATCAACGTACCTGCTCTTCTTGAGCCTACTGGTATTATTAGGGATGATGGTAAGAGACCTGATGGTGTGTCTTTGGTTCCTTGGAGCTTGGGACGGATGTTGGTATGGGATGCTACTTGCGTAGATACCCTGGCACCGTCCCATCTTCAACGAACTACGTTTAAGGCAGCCGCTGCGGCTGAAAATGCCGAATTTTTAAAACGTAATAAATATAAGGGCCTCGGCAAAGAGTACGATTTTGTACCGTTTGGCGTAGAAACTTTAGGTTCTTGGGGCCCCAGCGCACGCAAATTGTATGCTGAGATCGCGAAACGTCTGGTTGATGTAACTAGAGACCGAAGAGCTGGCGACTTCCTCGCACAACGCATCAGTATTGCGATACAGCGAGGAAATGCCGCCAGCATCCTCGGTACAATGCCACAAGGGCCAATCTTAGATATAGGTTAGGTTAAGTAGATTAGTTAGATTTAATCTATGTACATAAATATTGTAGTTTTGAAAATAAATATATTAACAACCTCAAATCGATTAATTCTCACGTAATTTAAGTCGAAAATTGCTCGACATGTTTCGATCCAACTAGATATCTAAATGGATCGAAACACGTCGAGCAATTATCGACTTAAATTACGTGATTAACCCGTTTGATAAATATTTAATCTATTTAATATTAAAAAAACAGAAGGTAACCCAAAGCCAGTATTTATAGTAAGTTTTGGTTGTCTTGATGCTTTGTTGTCTTTTGTCTTAAGCTAGATCATTCCCTAAACATATAAACAAAATACAATTTCGCCCATCCCCAAATGTATTACATCACACATACTCGGGTGTCCTCGCAAAGTTTTTATTGCTTTCCCGAACTTGTATTAGACCCCC
This sequence comes from Thaumatotibia leucotreta, assembly GCA_025490895.1. Taxonomy (NCBI): domain Eukaryota; kingdom Metazoa; phylum Arthropoda; class Insecta; order Lepidoptera; family Tortricidae; genus Thaumatotibia; species Thaumatotibia leucotreta. The sequence goes on from JALPQI010002449.1 coordinate 18,645, forward strand.
CCTCTTCTACCCCCAAATTAGCGCGATACGTAAAGTTATAATGACACGTGTTCACTGGTGTTATTATTTACATTGACAGTTCAGATGAGATGACAGCTGAAATAGTACATTAGGACACAAGTGCGAAAAACATGAAATTCGAAACGAGTGGTGACGTTTTAAAACACGACCGATAGGGAGCACTAGCGGCCTAAAAAAGGCACCATCTGTACTAAAAGACCCCTGCCTCGTCGAACATGGTGCTATGCTTAATTGCTTATGCTATTCTCTTATTCACTCATTCGACGCTGCGTTCGTCAACGAGCTCGACGACGAGACAGCCTTCACTTCGACGTAGAGCGCAGCGCTGCGAAAAACGGTATTCACTAACATAGAACAGCTCGTCGTCGAACTGTAGGCGTTAACTCTCGACGCAGTGTAGTTCCAGCTCACGCCGCATTTGTCGCCGAGCGCTAGTGTCGTTTAAAGTGCATTAGTGAATACCATTGTTAGGCTCGACGCTGACGCAGCGCTGACACAGCGCTGATAGCAAGGCGGTTTCCTTAGTGAATAAAACTGCAGGGTCCAAAACTTATTATTATATTGTACCCGGATGGCGCCATAAGATTTTCTACTATGCCTGATCCAGAATTGACAAGTGTAGAAAGAGGGACAATAGGCGTTAAATATAGGTAACGTATATTTAACCTTCTTGCTACACTTGGCAAATTCAGAAAATGACAGATTCGAACAAAAAGTCTCGTGACCATTTTCAGACATTATGGTCACGTGCCTTATGACTTATCGTATACGATAGCAGAATGGCATTTAGGTTATGCCATGCCTGCAGATGGCAGACGAAACTATGTTTTTAGTACAGATGGTGCCTTTTTAGGCTCTAGTGCAAGAATAGGCTCATTTTACGTCAGGTCCAAAACTTTAGAGGGCCATCTGTACTACTGTATAAATATTATATTAAATAAATAAAATAAAATAAATCTGTACTAAAAAATGTCGTACGAAACCCGTGCAAAAAGGAAATTCGAATTTCATGTTTGTTGCACTCCCTTTGGTCGTGATTTAAAATATCTCCACTCGTTTTGAATTTCATGTTTTTTGGAGTTGTGTCGTAATGTACTATTCTCAGTATAGATGGAGCGTTTTTTGCGCGCTAGTGGGAGAAGTGGTTCATTTCTTGTCAGGTCGAAGCTTCGGAGCCATCTGTACTGAAATACGTCTTACGATGCACGTGCGAAAAGGAAATTCGTAACTTCTGTCGATTTGAGACACTGTCTTTGAACGTGGCTTAATTTATCGCCACTCGTTTCGCACTTAATTTTTTACACTTGTGTCGTTATGTACAGTCAGTTAGAAAGTCATGTATCCACTTTTTCACCTTACTGCATTGTAATAAGCCGAAAAAGTGGATACATGACTTTGTAACTGACCGTACTTGCTAATTTATGGAGATTAGATTATGGAGATTTTAAAAACTTTGTGGTTTAATTACTCATAACTTTTTATATTATAAGTAGCTACTTTAAACTTTATACAAACAAAAAATTTCTTTATAATATCATCGCTATTTTTTTTTACACAAATCAACCTAGTCCCACGGTAAGCTCAATTAAGGCTTGTGATGCCCTCAGACGACGATATAATTATTATAATAGATAAATACATATATAGATACTTAAATACATACACAACCACCAAGAAACAAATATTTGTGAAAAATAAATACACAAATAATGCCCTCGCCGGGATTCGAACCCGGAACCTGCAGTTGCGTAGGCAGGGTCACTACCAACTAGGCTACGGAGGCTGACAAATTAGATTTTAATGACCAAAATATATTATTATATACCAAACAAATAGGCATATCAGTTATTTCTATAGGTATAAAATTGGTTTTGTATCAGTCGATTTTTTTATTATAAACGCTTTTCAAACAAACTGTCGATCAATCGACCTAATTCTTTTGTCAATTGCAAATCACGCTCACGCCCCAATGCCAACCTTTTTACACATTTGCGACACATTTGTATCATAATGATCGGTTTTTATTCACGTGAATAGGATCCTCTCATTATGGGTACAATTTGGGCCCCAGATGTGTCCGGAGCACAATGGGGGTTCCAACCATGGGTGCCTTAAAAACCCTTATTTAGGCGCGAGATGCATGTAGTTGAAGGCGTTTTTTGTTATACTCCCAACATTTCCTTGTAATAATATTTTTTGAAGTAACTATGAAAACTCAAATCAAATGATTTATTGACTAAATATTTTGATTTGTGTTTTTATTTTTTCCCCACTTGTCACACTACTTCATACTATATAAATTATAAATATTGGATGTATTATACCAAAGAAAAAAACAACCAAGATCACCAACGTCCGAGGTGGGAATCGAATCGACGTGCTCAGTTTTCGCAGCTGATGCCTGCACCGCTCGGCCACTCGGTCTTAGCAACCAGTCAATTTTCTCGGGTACCTATCTATATATTATGCAATCCCATACAAAGCTAGGCGCCTTTGACCATACTCTAAGATCTCTCATACTCTGCTTTTCAGTTGTTTCTTTGGTATATATAATATTTTATGACATCCAATATAATATTTATAATTTTTTTTTTGTATCTAGTTATTCTAGCTTCTAGCTGTGTAGTTTTGTGGGACTAGGTCGATTTGGGTAATATATTTATCCCAAGATATTTCGTCGCGTGCCTGCTTATATGGCCACATTTCAAAATATTTAATTGTGTGGTAAAAGTAACATCTTTCATAAAAATTTGAATGTGGCTGTATAGAACCAACATGAGGATTTATTATTATTATTATTTATTAAAATACCAAAACATAAAATTCTTTTCTTACATGCCACATTTTGCGGAACACAGTTCTTGCTATTATAATTTTACAGGCGTTATTTCTTTCAAAGATTATAGTCTTTTTTAAAACTCCTACTACCGCGAAAATCGAAATACGTAAATTTCGAGGATTTTTCTCTGTCACTCAAACGAAGGCATCATTAGCGTGAGAGAGACAAATCTTCGAAATATACGAATTTCCTTTTTCGCGGTAGGGCCGCTTTTCACTATCACGCCAAGCCAGATTAAACTAGCGTTATCTATTTAAACTCATTACAAATCCAATTACATTGGAACAGCATCGAAATTCCCCTCGCAACGTAATTACTTTCAATATATTTATTGTATTCATTAACGAAATCGGCCATTTTGCGAAAGATTTGGCTAGGGACGTAGATTGGCGTTTTAAGCTGTTTGGATTAGTGCGTGGTACAACAAAAATAGGTGACAAAGACTAGCCAATATTAAAGATTACTAATCAAAGTCAAAGTATAATTTATTCAAGTAAGCCTATTGATAAGCATTTTCGAATCGTCTGACACAATAACAAGGAAAAAAATTACTTACTGTTGGGGTCAGTTCAAACCAATGAATCAAACGATTCTTTATTCAAGTAAGCCTATTAAGAATTTTTTAATCGTTCAGTTGGGGTTTCTGTTATCCAAAAGTAATTGTTTCATTTGGTTTTATGTGTTAGGTACTTTTTCTTCTTTTTACAATTTTCACTCATATTATTTCAACAACTATCGAAACTTATTGCCACGTTACGTACGTAAAGTCACGTCCGAAGCGTCAAGATAATTCATAAATATAAGTGTATGCGATCAAGTCCCGTTACTTATTCAAATATGGTTTTCACGTTCTTTGAAATATTACCATTATTATTTAGTGTGGTTTACTATCTGTTTTATTTCCTCGTCTTTCTTAGAACTGTGACATTGATAATTTAATCCATTTAGATTTACGAGTGTAGTTTCTATCTACGCGTTAGATAAATCTCGTCATTTAATCGGTTTTTGTGCGAATTCCAAGATAACGAATTAATTTGGAGATTTTTGATAAGCGCTTTCCCTGAGATATTGATCCAGAATTTAAAATTATCTGTCTATTTAACGTAAGTCAAGGGACAAATACAATATTATAATTATTAATGTCACAGTACTTACCTATGTATACTTTAAATATATTCTAAAGCTGAATCCTAAGCGTTTAATAATTTTGAAACACTCATACCTACTGCTTTTCACACCACTTATGAGAAAAATAAAATATATAAATTATATAGAAGGCGTAGCGTGGGTAGGCCCTCCACAAGGTGGACTGATGACCTAGTGAAGGTCGCAGGAGTCCGCTGGATGCGGGTGGCGCAGGACCGATCATTGTGGCAATCTTTGGGAGAGGCCTATGTTCAGCAGTGGACGTCTTTCGGCTGATATAATGATGATGATGATGATATATTTATGAACATCATTGATTATGAAGAAATCGTGATGGATTATGTACGTTAGGCTGGCAATTTTACTTTATTCTGAAGCGAATATATCTCCGATAATATTGACTGTAGGAAAAAAACTTTCTCTTTGCACTCTTAGATATCAATTGTGAAAGAATATGGGTTCCAAAGACCTGTTTGATGATACCACATACTAAAGCATTACAGAAAAATAAAAACCATCCCCAATTTACTAGTGAGTGTGGGGGTAGAATAAAATATAAATATATATTTATCATATAAATATATATTTGTCAGCCTCCGTAGCCTAGTTTGTAGTGACCCTGCCTACGAAGCTGGAGGTTCCGGGTTCGAATCCCGGCAAGGGCATTATTTGTGTATTTATTTATCACAAATATTTGTTCCTTGGTCATGGCTGTCCTATGTATTTAAGTATCTATATGTATTTATCTATTATATATATCGTCGCTTGGTACCCACATCACAAGCCTTAATTGAGCTTACCGTGGGACTAGGTCGATTTGTGTAAGATGTCCCAAGATATTTATTTATTTATTTATTTATTTATAAAAAACTTTTTTTTATTTTATTCTACCACTTTTTCCGCGTTATTATTATGTTTATCTGTAGGTACCAACTTGCAAATTTCTAGTACTAACGGCCACTAAGCTATGCTGCAGACAGACAGACGGACATGGCAAAACTATAAGGGTTCCTTGTTTACTACGGAACCCTAAAAATCAGTTCTAAGTGTCTCAGTATTGATGTGAGCGAGCTAATATTAATTATGTTGAGATGATGTAATATTGCACACTTATGCGTCATACTATAATATAATAATAACTACGAACAAATAAAACATGGAAGTCGCACGCCATACTAAATTGCCTTTCAAAAACGGTCCCGACTTTTAGTTGACAGATGTCACCTCCTTTTCAATGCATCACGGTAATGAATTTCAATATCAACCTATAAAAACTAAACCGCCATTTAAAATAGTTGTTATTGATCCATCAAATTAAGTTTTGATTGGCTAATAAATATTCTATAAACATATATGTCAAAGATGTTGCGCCGAAATATGCACGGTGTTTAGAAAAGGGCTATGTCCTGCCCATCTTGGCACAATAGAACAATTGGCTTTGGGGGCATTTTTGAGCTGGCGTTAGACGTCTATGTTACATACTTATATTATGGTCACAGAATAATATATACACAAATAGCTACTGTTTTTTATTTTATCAAATATGTAAGTACCTACACTTATTTTATTATACTCACTTCAGTAACACCGTAATGTTTTAGTGATACAATTATTCAATAAATACAAGATGTAATACTTCTAATTTTAACAAATTCCTAATTTAAAAAATATGTCAAAGGAGTTTATTTTATTTAAAAAAAAAGCAATGAAAAGGTAAAAAAACTAAAAAAGGCGTAAGCCAGGGGACACCCGGGTTTGAACCGGGGACCTCTCGATCTGCAGTCGAATGCTCTACCACTGAGCTATATCCCCGCTGGCGGTGCGAGCGAAATAGTGTATGAGTAAGTGCTGCGCGTCGTACAGTTAATCTTTTACGTCATGCTTATGACGCAAGTATTGCATACTATTTCTCGATTAACACCTTCGCTACAGCATCGGATCTATTCGATCCGATGCAAGTATGGTTAAATGCGATGTTAACTAATTGATTTGCCGCAGCGAATGTGTTAAAAATAAAATTTCATTCACCATAATAAGTATACACGATGATTCTTAATCCGTGATCAGGAATCATTTTTTCTAACTCAGTAATTGATGGGGATTACGTTAAAGTAGTAATTACGTGAAAACAAATTTATAAATTTTATAATCATGTTTTAATTTTGAATTAAATTTTATCCTAAAATCCTTGTCACTGTACTGGGTAGTACAGTATACAGTATACAGTACAGTATACAGTAGTATCGGTTTTAATGACTTTGTATTGTAATCTCTTTACAAACTTATTAGCAATTGTCAATTTATGAGTAAACCATGCTCATGACATTGTCAATCACTTTTGTCATACGCGTAATAAACAAAGTCACAGTCGCGGATATTGAATGAGAAAATTATACTTATTCATCAAAAATCATGCCTCCACCACATCCGTACTCAAACATAGAGCGTTACGATACTGTACGTTTGTCAATACAAACGAATTAGCACAAGGCGAACCCAACAGTTATTTCACGAACTTTATCCAAACATTCCGATCCCCGGACACAATTTAATAAACCGCATGCACCAAAAATCTTCGCGACTTCGGACAGTTTACAGTGCCACAACATGCTCGAGCACCCGGACGACCTCGTCATCATCCTGACGATCTGGATCAACAAATTCTAAGATTCTTTGCTGAAGAAAATTTCGAGTGAATCAATCCAATCACAGGAATCGAGCGGATCTGTGTCAAAACAACACGGTGGACATTTTGAACACTTGTTAAATTATGTTTAAAATAATGTTTTTTGTTTTAGTTGGTGAGGTATACAGTTTTATTGTTTTTATTTAATTATTAAATTGTACCTACTGTATGAAAACAATTCGCTTTACTTGCTCAAGATTTTGCCAAGTTTAGTTAATGCACTTTAACATAATCTCCTATCAATTATGTTCGTCGTTATCAGTGTTGCACAGATAAGTGAGTAGATAGAAGTCTTTATTGACATAAGATCTGTCAAATTCCCATTTCCCGCCATACTGATAGCACGTACGTATCGTAGTTAAACTTTATCATGTAGGATGACCATGTATTAAGTGGTAATTTGTTTTTATTAGGTTTTCACTTTTAATTAATTAAACAGTGAAGAAGTAACGTGAGACCTTGCCGAATAAGTTTAATTTTGGCTAAATTTTAATGTTTTTCTTCTCCTGATCACGGATTAAGAATCATCGTGTATTTATAAATTGTACAGTTTTGAAAAAAAAGGAACATTAAAAATATCAATTCAATTCCATAAAAAATTTTGCCATATTATTATTTTATTACCATAGGTACAGTCAAACCGTATACTATCGCAATGTCCACAGGAAAGACGCCCGTTTTATGACCCAGTTACCATTTAGCAATCCGATATATCCACACAATCTAGAACCTAGGCACTAAAACATAACCTAGCCTAGATTGCAATGTCACCGACCCTTGATTGGATACACGGTCCAGCGCCTGCCTTGTTAACGGGCCCATTCCACTTTTAATTGACAGCTCGTGACATGGCGTTTTTATGTTGAGTTTGCTATTTATTTTGTTATGGTAAAGTCACCATTAGATCTATCGTATCGCCGTACCCACCGTGTGGTGACGGCAGTTTGAATACATTTGTCACCATCCCAACTCCTCCTGCGTCAAATCATAATTTTGCTGGTGGTAGGACCTCGTGCAGGGTCCACCAAGATAGCTACCACCGTCTTACCCGTTAACCTGCCGCTAAATAGCAGTGTTTGCACTGCTGTGTCTTGGTTAGAGGGTAAGATAGCCGGTGTAATTACTGGCATAGATAGAGGCAATCCATCTAAGTCCTCAGGGTAGGCAGTTCATAGGCGATTTTTGGTTACTATATCCATGGGCCTCAGTTCCTGCTTTCCATCAGGTGGGCTGAGAGCTCAGTTGCCTACCTTCGTCACATAAAATAAATAAATAAGGGGGTTAATAATTAAAGACTTGCACTTAGAAAAACTGAAAAGGAAGAAATGAAGGGTCCACGGGAAGAACAAGTCTAGTCAATTCAAATTACTGCAGGAAACCACCATACTTTTATCAGAATAAGGTGTGCGTACGCACTGATTTTTTTTAAGCCCCGGGCAATCATGTTTTTTCCTAACTAGTGCGGAAAAGTAAACTTTGTTATGAAAAAAGCCGTTCAATACACGTGTAAAAGCTTCTTTTTAACTCGGATGATTGTCACCCTCGTTTCACTCGGGCTCCAACTTTCACCCTCGTCGAAAAAAAATTTTTTTGCACTTATGTCGAGATGTACTATTTCCGTTGACCCTTCAAATATTCAAACAAAGAATCATGTTTAATTACAGGGTGTTTTTTTTTTCGACCGTTCAAATTCTACGTAGTGAATGTGTAGGTCATACTCACCAACTTTTACTATGGGGACAACGTCGAAATCGCGAAAAAAAAATCAGCTGTTTCATACAAATTGGCGGCATGACGCCGGCCGAAATGTATGAAACAGCTGATTTTTTTTTCGCGATTTCCACTTTGTCCCCGTAGTAAAAGTTGGTCAGTATGACCTACACATTCACTACGTAGAATTTGAACGGTCGAAAAAAAAACACCCTGTATAATTACATAACGTAGTGAAACGTGGTCGTTCACTATGGGACTCATTAGGAGGCTCAGAGTCACTCAACGAGCGATGGAGAGGGCAATGCTCGGGGTTTCTCTGCGAGATCGCATCAGGATTGACGAGATCCGCAGAAGAACGAAAGTGACTGACGTAGCCCGAAGAATCGCCAGGTTGAAGAGGCAGTGGGCTGGCCATATTGCCCGGACCGATGACCGGTGGGGTCGGCGTGTTCTCGAGTGGCGACCACGCACTGGACGGCGCAGCGTGGGAAGGCTCCCCACAAGATGGAGCGACGACCTGGTAAAGGTTGCGGGTGTCCAATGGATGCGGACAGCTCACGACCGATCTTTGTGGAACTCTCTGGGGGAGGCCTATGTCCAGCTTAGGACGTCAATTGGCTGATGATGATGACATAACGTAGCGACATAAGTTGCGATAAGAACATATAACATAGTAACCAAAAGACGATTCTCCTATAACTCCTAAAGCTCTGAAGGTCACTGGCAACGTGCCAACATACAAATAGCTATGGGGTGTATTTGTTTGACATTTTCCTTTATTTGGACAAATATTTGCTCGACGGACAATGGAGAAAAATTTAAATATTGTTCAAGTATTTGAAATGAGTATCACGTCTAATAATAAGTAAGCAATCGAATAAATAAATAAAATAGACTTTTTAGTACAGATAGTTCCTTTTTTTCGCGCTAGTGCGAGAAATGGCTCATTTTACGTCAGGTCCAAAACTGCGGAGGCCCATCTGTACTAAAAAACGTCGTATGAGACAGGTGTAAAAAGGTATGTTCATGTTTCTCGCACTTGTGTCGTAACGTACTATTTTGGGACATGGGACATCATTCAAAATTCGACCTTCTACCAAGGTAAGCTCAATGACTATAATTTTGGATTCACTATACTAATAGTTCCTATAGGTACACCGTGTTTTTCTTGATTTCCGTTAAATTTAAGGGAAGCTTATTTAGGTCAATAATAATCAATTTCTCTAAGAAACTATCTTACTGTTATTGAGTTATTAAAAAAATAAGTTTAATGACTGAACAAGTGTATTGCAACCTTTATTACATCCTAATGTTACTTATTTTGACATGTGCCGTCAGCCACCGTCAGTCACCTGATATCTTATTCTTAAGGTTCTCTCACACTTGCCATTACAATTATTATGAATGAAAACGAAAATAAAAACATTTTTACGAAATTTACAAAAGCCGATATACCAGGCAACTTCTATTAATGTCCCAAGTAACCTGTCCAATTTCACGGAAATCAATAAAAACACGGTGTATATACCATAAATTTATTTATTTATTTACTTTAGAGGCTAACTAAGCCATCTACAGCGAGTAAGTCTAATACAGGCGATAAATTAAGCCAGGCATAGAATGAATTCAATAATTATGAGGATCTTTAAGTTACATTTAACAATAATTTATGATTCTACAGTATCTTTATTTTTTTTTTCGGAGCAGCAATGTGACACATTCTGAGTGGCAACCTTTTTGGTGTGTTTATAATTTCATTAATTTCTTTGTAAGTGTACCTATTTAATCGCCAAATAAATAATATTCTATTCTATTCAATGTAGGTGGGTGAATCAACTTTTTTATCATTGTTACGGTCACCTCAGTCATGCTGGTTTTATGCAAAATTATGCTTTGATTGAGACACCCAAGAACATTAGGTACAAACATTGGTATTTTCAAACCGGAATCAGAAAGGGATTTGAAAGTACTGTTGACACAACAAATGACACAACATTTACAAAGAAAAGAGTTGTTTATAGATGCAGTGAGTGATTAATTAATCTTCTATTGTCTGTAAGTCTCTGCACTTGGATTGATAAAGGTGCATTCAGACCAAACGAACATTCGCTGTTCTATCCCCCACTCTACGAAATCAACGAATCACGTTTTGTGTAACGATCGAATTTCGTAGACTAATGGGTTAGAATAGCGAATGCTCGTTTCGTCTGAATGCACCTTTATAGTTATGTCCTTCGCTTCTGAAATTAGCTATCAATGACCGTTTGACTCAAGAATGTTCAAGAATGTTCGTTTTTAGTAAAACTTACCACTTTGTTGCACCATAACGACGAGATTTCCTTGTATCTTCATATGAATAAACTGACAAAGCGGCTTTATGGCAAACGACAAAGTGGGACGTTATATACTAAACTCACTCACATATTTATCCTGTACATTATGTCCTGTACTAACCCCAGTTTAAAGCTCCCATATCAGTACACAGAATTACACCCTGTATATGCGACAATCTAATCCGAATCATACTAAAACTATTCGCCATACATTTTGTCTCCAAACTACAAAAAACATTATTTTCCTTAGCTTATCGTTTGTAACTTCAACCCCGCGCAATTCGCAAGCCTATTTTAACAAAAAGACTTAACAACCAACACTAAAACTACAAAAATCTACTTTAGCAGTTAAAAATAAAGTTCAAAGTTCGGGAAAACAGTTTAGTATGAAATTAAGTTTTTAGGTAAAACTTTGCGTAAAAGGCGGATTTTGGCGGAGAAATTTCGTTCCTTATCAAATGAGTTATAACGGGGATATGCCCCTTTATTTACAAAATGGGATGGGATTTTGGAAGTTTTGGTGCATATTTGGGGATTTAAGGACCGATTTTTCATACCATTAAACGTTAATAGACTAGAAAATATTGATACTTTAAATCGTAGAGACTAAAAATGGTACATATTGTCGTAATACTTGCTCTGTACCTACTTAGTTTATGAAATAAATGTACTCGGTAAACTTACGTTTAGAGCACCCCACTTAATCGCATAAACTTACGTTTATTTATAATATATGCTGCTGTTTCGGGCATGACGTTACACCCGTGGTCGCAGGCAGACTGGCGAGAGAATGTATCAACACCTTCGAGCTGCGCGGGTTTTGCGAACTACCCGCACTTGATCTAGCCTAGAAGTGAATAATCAAGACCAAGTGGGAGTAACGTCAATGCGGGTAAGACCGTCTATCAGGAAAGTTCGTCTACCGAATGATTTCTACCTCTAACTTGACAATATAAGACGTAGTATCCGAACTTTTCTTACAAATAAAATATTCCCGACTTACCCACACTGACCTCAGTTCGAAAAACCCGCGCAGATAGTCATAGTCATAGTCATATTTTTATTTGCTTAGAGTTATGGTAATTACAAAGAAATGCAGATGACATAAAGACAGGTAATACAGTTCAGCACAATTCACCATTATAATGGCATGCAAAATTGTCATAGTTTATTATAATACACACATCGACATCTTAATAGAAAAATATTGTTTACCTAATTATCGTTTAAATTTAAAACATAATAAAAATAAGATCAAAGGAATATAATATATTTTCTTGCCAGTCTGCCTGCGACCACGGGTGTAACGTCATACTCGAAACGTCAGGATATATTTAAGCGTAACTTTACGCGATTAAGACCCGTTTGTCTTTAAAATATGTCCAAGACTACTTATTAATAATATATTTCTAAAGAGGGATAATGACCGTGGCCGTGTGGTGACGACAGTAAGAATACATTTGTCACCACCCCAACTCCTCCTGCGGGTGTCGTAAGAGTCGACTAAGGGATTGAAGTGTCACTGACCTTCATTTCATAAAAGATTGATGATGGGCAGCAGCGTCATCATAGTGAACACATTACTGCGATCGCCAATGCGCTTGCCCAGCGTGGCGATTATGGGCATTTGCCTCCTGATGCGTCCATACGCGTAATTAAAAGGAGAGGCGTGGGACGTAGGTCCAGCAGTGGACTATCATAGGCTGATGATGATGATGACGATGAAAGTGGAATAATCCCTCAACGTTCCAATTATTCTACCTACCCACAGCTAATTTTAGTGAGATTCTCTCAATACCAACAAAATTAGCATACTTTTAAACTCATGTAAATTATATTATAATATTTATAATACATGCGAATGAGACGGGTTAACTTTTGCGACCTGCTTTCAACCTTTCCCGAATTCCCTTAAATATAAGAAGGATTAATTATAGAAATTTAAATGGCAGAATAAAATTAGACCGTTTTATGTTATTTGCGGGATCTTTAAAATTGGGAGACTTGAAAAGGTGGGAAAGGATATCTAAAACGGTTTCAAAGGATATTAAGGAACTAACACGACTTTGATATACAGGGTGGCCCATTCAAATTGGTCAGTATGGGAAAGTCTGAAACTATAAGACATACGAAGATTTATTCTTAGGAACTATGTCACCGATTTTAATGACGGCATTTTTTTTTGTATTTAATTATCACGAATAATAATAATTGATCCTTGATCGTGGTTGTGTATGTATTTAAGTATCTATATGTATCTATCTATTATATACATCGTCGTTTGATACCTATATCACAAGCCTTTTTAATGAGCTTACCGTGAAACCAGGACGATTTGTGTAAGGTGTCCCAAGATATATATCCATTATGTACCTATTTTTATATTACATTTTACAGTTATTGTATTACTTAACATGAATAAATACATTTTCCTAACTAGTGTGCAACAACGAATTTAGCGCACGCTTCGCGCGCGGTAATTTCTCTTTTTGACGCACTTGTTATGAAAAAAATCGTCCCTTACACGTGCAAAAACTTTTTCCCGCACTAGTTAGAAAATGTACAATTTCCAAGACAGTTTTAAGCATATAAAGGGTCCCTGGAAAGAATATGTTAAGTCAATTCAAATTACAGAAGAAAAAAAAACCTCCTTACTTTTAACAGAATAAGGTGTGGTGAATTTGCCATGATTTTTTTAAACACTGGGCATGTTTTTTTCGTGGACCCTTTATAATGGACTCGATCACTATCTGCTTACATTTTCTATTCAAAAATATATAAATTGCTCTTTTTTGGTGCTCCAAATACTTGTATAAAATAAATAATTATTTATTTAAAAGTTTTTTAACCGATATTCTAAACCAAAAATACGTTACGCTACTGTAATGTATATCAATACAAAGCCATTTTGGCTTTGGCAAGACATGAAGGCTATATTTCAGAATTATAGTTTCCTTTTACCCACTACACGTTAAGTGTTTAGTGCCATAGGCGACCTAGATACTCGTATCTAAGAGGTAGTGCTTTATAAGTCCTTAGATAACGTATTTTCGTTCCAACGAGTTCAAGTTCATAAAAACATGTGGTATTCTTGGATTCGTAGGTTTTCATAGGCTGCCATTACCGCTCATCACGTGTATTATTATATATAAAAAAATATCTTGCGACATCTTACACAAATCGACCTCATCATCATCATCATAATCATGTCAGCCGAAAGACGTCCACTGCTGAACATAGATTGCCTCCGCCAAAGATTGCCACAATGACCGGTTCTGTGCCGCCCGCATCCAGCGGACTCCTGCGACCTACATCAGGTCATCAGTCCACCTTGTGGGGGGCCAACCCACGCTGCGCCTTCCGGTACGTGGCCGCCACCCGAAAACATTTCTGCCCCAACGGCCATCGGTTCTACGCGCAAATCACAAATCGACCTAGTCCCATGGAAATATTTATTTTATTTTTTCACAACTTCAATTTATGTATGTACATAGATTAAATCTATCTAACTAATCTACTTAACCTAACCGATATCTAAGATTGGCCCTTGTGGCATTATACCGAGGATGCTGGCGGCATTTCCTCGCTGTATCGTAATACTGATGCGTTGTGCGAGGAAGTCACCAGCTCTTCGGTCTTTAGTTTCGTCAACCAGACGTTTCGCGATCTCAGCAAACAATTTGCGAGTATGATTATCCCTATTAGTCAGGTCTAACCTTGAGTATGCCTCAATTGTGTGGAACCCTTTTTACAATATTTACTGTGACAAAATTGAAATGGTGCAAAAGAAATTTCTGCGACGTCTTAATATTAAAATGAAGTGCCCTCGATGTTCTTATGAACAGCTCCTAGTCAAATATAATATATTATCTCTTCAGCATAGACGGTCGATAGCCGATGCTGTAATGCTGCGTGACATCTGCGTTGGTGACATTGACTGCCCACAACTCCTATCCGCATTACACTTCCGTGCTCCCTCGAAGTCAACGAGATCTAACCACCTCTTTAATTTACCTAAAATAAGGACCAATGCTGGGAAGCGTGCACCGTTGTATAGACTTTGCAACCGCTACAATAAATCCTTTTGTGAAATCGACCTATTCTCCAAATCTCGCGCCCAGTTTAAAGCCACTATCTTAAAACTACCACAGCCAAATTACATACAGCTTTTTATTTAATTCCATGTATATGTACGGCTTTACACAAATTAGTTTTTCTTAGTCACTGCTGCTTTGTTACTATGTTATTATTTGTAATTTAGGTTGGTTTTTTGTGTTCTTAGTGAGATAAGTTCTAGGAAACATCTTGTTCATTACTGTAACCTAATTTTTGTTATATTTATCCCCTATGTATGTTTCTGTATTATCTCCTTTGTGAAATAAATAAATAACAATAATTACTTGTTTTAAACACCAAAGAGACCATACCCGGATTCGAACCCGGAACCTCTAGCTTAAGGTTATCAGGACTTACTACGACTGCCTAGCCTATGCTACGAAGGTCATCGAAATACTCAAATGACAAATGATGGTCATATCCTTGTAAAAATAGGCAAAACGCCAAAAAAAACAAATCACTCTTTCTGTCACATATGTATATTATCATACGATCCCGTCTATTCAATAATATGTATACATTTCTGACCGTATGTTAACTGAACAAAGATCAAAATCGTATACATAGTTTCGAAACCAGCCACATGATATTGATATGATTTTTGTTACATAACGCATTTCATTTGGCTATTCGTCATACGTAGTACAGATGGTTAGCTTCCGTATAACTCGGCACATTAAAATAGCACGTTACGATACAAGTGCGAAAAAATGAAGTTCTTAACGGGTGGCGATAAATTAAAACAAGACTGGAAGGAATGTTTTATGATGCGGCCACGACATTGGTCTAAGAGCGAATCCAGAGTTTCCGGGTTCGAATCTCGGTGAGGGCATTATTTGTGTATTTATTTATCACAAATATTTGTTCCTTGGTCATGGCTGTCTATGTATTTAAGTATATATATATGTATCTATCTATTATATATATCGTCGCTTGGTACCCACATCACAATCCTTTATTGAGCTGACCGTGGGACTAGGTCGATTTGGTGTAAGATGTCCCAAGATATTTATTTATTTAATATGCCTGACTTTCCATACCATTTGACGTTCTTATTGCATATCGTGAAAAAGGTTCGTAGATATATTTTTACGTTAATACTAATACCTACCTACATATCAATAACTAAAAACTTTACTAAAATTGTATGTGAAATCCATGTTTAGGCAAGGGGGTGTCACTCCGCGATTCCGTCGCGCGGCTACAAGTACATGCAGAGCGCCCCGTCTCCGTGGTCTATTCAATGGTTGGCGCGCGCTGTCTCGGAACGCACGTTTAAATTTACAACGCTGGCTCGTCACGTATCGCGAAATATATCGCTTGCAAATATTAGGATTATTTTATACATGTGCATCTTAAATGAAAATGCCGAAAATATACTGCATAGCAGCATATTGCAATAATAATAATGTTAATTATCATGACGCGTTTTTCGCACAGCCGATGCGTCAGAGAGATACTAAAAAGTAAGGAACATAATATTACACTTATTACCTACATTCGTAGTAAATTAAATTCTCAGAAACTCAAGTCAATTACAGACAAAACGGTTTATTTTCGGACAAATTTGTCAGTAAAAAAGCGGCACATTTAAATAATATAAAAAACTTTGTTCTCTCATACTTTTATTGAATTTCGCGCCTTTTGTCTTAACATATTATTTGGTTGTCTGACTTTATTCCCATAATATCAAATAGGTACACTGGTACATATAAGATAAAATGCCGTGTATATTAATTTCTGCACACCTCACATAATGTCTACAGATATTTTTAGAATGTTCGTGTTATTATAAGGATTATTCGGATGGATATTCACCTAAAGTTAGCGAAGTCGTGTTGCTATCTCACTCACACCTCAAACAATGCCGCCCGGGCACGCGCGGCCGAAGCACAAAGAAGGTGCCGACCTGCCGACCGAGTTGAGACAAATATTTTTGAATCCCGTGTATGAAATGCGTAGGTAAATTCTATAATCACGCATGAACTAAATTGTTGAATCAAGACGAATGCTATTAACGCCGTAGATATCATTGCAGTAATGTATTTGTCAGACGCCTCATAGCGCCGTTCGTTATTTTATCAGTTTTCAATAATTGACAACCCTGTTTTCGACGGCGTGCGGCTTATAAGCGACCATTCCGCCACGCAATACGGCCCATTTCAGCTGCTCGCGTTGCCTCGCGCGCCGTTTTGTTTGGTAATAATAATTGTGTAGGTACATAAAAAGCCGGCATTTGTGAACATCAAAGCAGTGAAGCTTCTGTACTTTATATATTCTGTGGTTTAGGTTTTAAGTTGCTGATGAAACCAAGATTATGTTCAAAAAGTGTTTGATTATCAAACAATGCATGTTTTTAGGTTTGTTTATATTTGTTTTGTTTTCTACTGACGGGGAGTATAGTCTCTAAACAGTCAGGAATATAACCTTAAAACGAATCGACGTACCCATAATCACGCTATACTTTTTTATTTCAAATGACATCATAATTTAATGCCACCATTCAACAAACTCTATAAAAAGCTGCCAGAGATATTACGCCATAATAAAAGTAGGTATTCAAAAGAAGCATTTAAAAAACCGTCAACTAAGATAACCGGAAACGCCAACTGTCCAAGTGTAGATTGACGGCGGAAATGTCCGCTAATGAAACGTCTGCGCATAAGCGGAGTGATAAGCGATTTTAGAAAACGTTGAAGTTTGAATCACTTTGATAGGATAATACAATAAAGTCAGCCTCTGTAGCCTAGTTGGTAGTGACCCTGCCTATGAAGCTGGAGGTTCCGGGTTCGAATCCCGGCGAGGGCAATCTTTGTGTATTTATTTATCACAAATGTTTGTTCCTTGGTCATGGTTGTGTATGTATCTAAGTATCTATACGTATCTATCTATTATATATATCGTCGCCTGGTACCCACAACACAAGCCTTAATTGAGCTTACCGTGGGACTAGGTTGATTTGTGTAAGATGTCCCAAGAAAAAAAAAAAAAAAAAAAAAAAAAAAAAATAATATTCGATAAAAAACTAATTCTATTTAATTTATGGGTACCAAGTTTCGTAACTAAAGTAAGTAAAGTAAAATTTGATGTACTCACTTACGTTAGTTCAAAATCAAACTTAACATATTTGTGACAGTATAATGTAGGTATACTACTTAAAAAAGTATAAGGTCTCGCGACTGCTAGTTTATTTAGGTTTATTAAGCGTATCTAAATAGGAGAGTTTAAATTTTTATTTATTAATTGTTACAACGATAAACGTAAAGTACAGGCCTTTGTCCATCAGTGGACTCATTATAGAATGCTGATGTGAATTTTTTATATTTCTTTATTTGAATAAATTATATAATTTAACTTTTTTGTATTTAAATCTATTAAAAATAAAAAAGTGAAAACCTCCTTAAAATAAATATCCAATAAAGAAGCAAAAATGGAAATCTTTAAATATGTAAGTATTGTAAGTTTATTTTATTTTATTTACAGTCAAAAAACTCAGTGGCCCTTCATTTCATTTGAGAATTATCTATTACATAGATCGTTTCATTATAATATAACAAATATATGTATTATAACAAAAACACGTGTCTCCGTGAGATGGAACCATCTATAGTTGGTTAAATAATAAAAATAAAAATAATAATGTATTGCTTGTAAGTAAAATCCTGATTATTTGAAACTGACATAACACCACTTATTTATTATATTTGTAATTAATTTCTAATTTTGCTAATCAATGTGACATCATGACTGCATTAAATTTTTTATTTTTCCTCGCAATTTTTAATAAAGAGGTTCGGCAGGACAGGCTCAGCCTAGTGTCAGAGTCACTACAAATATGTTGTACCTACAATGTGTGTTTCTGAAAATAAATAATTATAATGTTTTTAACTTTTTTTTTTTTAAATACATCTTCAAGCGTAAGCGGTGTTAATCGCTAAATCGCTCCGCTCCTCCTAAGCGTGTCTTGGTCGTCCCAATCCGGAGTTCATTTCCGCCCCCTCCCAGACCTCAGCTTTTTCAGACCCAAATTATTTGGCCCAATGATTGAGTTATAGAGACGAGAGTCGGACAATAAATTAAACTTCAAATGGAGGTTTGCATGTAATGGCTTTATTGAATAAGTTTATGCGTGGCTGCCTCTTTTTTGGGGTTCTGTCCAAAATCGCAAAACTCTTTTAGTTCAATTTTAATTTCTATATAAAATGAAAAAGACATGAAATGAAATGAAATGAGATAAAATTTATTTATGACAAGCACAATGAACATATACACATTTTACAAATAAGCACACAACACAGCACAATTTTTTAATTTAATTTTAATGATTGACACTGTTATTTTCCTCTACTTGATATGCTTATAAATATTTATATATGTAGCTGGTATATGTATGTATGGGTGGACGATATTCGGAAGAATACGGGTCACTTTTGGATAAGGTTAGCTCAGGACCGGGATCAGTGGCGTACAAGAAGAGAGGCCTATGCTCAGCAGTGGGTGAATAACGGCTGAATATGATGATATGTATGTTTATATGATTACATTTATTCATGTATGTCTATTAGAATTGTCGTTTGTGTTGTTGGTATTCTTTTTAAATATTTTCCTTATTGTGCACCACCTACTACCTACATTTTTGTAATCGTGTCTCCACTACCCAAAGGTTGTCTGGAAGAGATCGCTTTTTAGTGATAAGGCCGCCTTTTGAGACCTCTGTTTTTTGTATTTCTTTTGTTTTGTGAACTTTTGTTCTTTATTACGTCTGAGGTGTGCAATAATGAGTTTTGTATTGTATTGTATTGTAAGCACACAACAACAGCTTGTCACAAAAAGGTCACCACTCAGCATGTAGCTGGCTAAATCAGCGCTGTTCTTCCGTTGAAAAAAGGAAAAGTGGCACTAATTTGAAATTTAAAACAAATTTATGAACAGTACCGGCCAATAATATACCTAATTATCATCACATGCAGGTTTTTTTCAGTTGAACTTTTTTTTATATTTCTAAGTGATTTCCACACTTTTCACCATACGACTATAGATAGTCTAGGCATAGGCCTTTATACTACCGATGAAAAAACATGGCATCATGTAGTGGTTTTTTCATAAACAGTATTTTTTTACTACAGCTATTTTAGCAATATTCTGTATCTCCCATTGTAATTCACAATACTTAATTGCAGTATTCATCATTAAACTGTGCAAAAGTACCACAACAATATGATATCTACATGTGAACATGTTCCGCTTATTCTATACACGCTCATACAAAAAGTCAGGAATGTGATATATTATTATTGGCCGGTACTGTACTTATGTAGGTATTTTCAATATTAAGCAAAATATGTGCAAATGATTAATTGTCTACTAGGCCGGTATATTGTATACCACCCAGATCAGTATGTATTCTATCTTATACGTACTGTTTTTTGACCTGGGACTAACGCGGACTCCATGATGAGGATCCTCTTAATGGATCGAAACGAGCAATTATCGACTTAAAGTACGTGCATAGTAAACCGTTTCGCTAAATATTTAAACACCAAATAATCTACGTAGTCAAAGTTGGTACAGTCATTCCGTAAACATAAGGACTAAATATATATTCAAAAGAACACATTCAACAAAACACAGCCGTGCATTCTTCCACAAATAACTTTCCAAACTCGAGCTTTCACCAAAGCATCGAATAAAGCTTTGAAAAAGCCAAAGTTGTCTCATTTAAATTGCTTAAAAAGGTGCCCGGTCGCGACGAGCCAAGTTTGTAACAGGCGGCATAATTTAAAATAATGTCGTTCACTGTTTAGGCTACATCTAATGTAAAAAGGTAAAAATATTCATTTATTCTACATATTTCTAATTCTTTTGGGAGCAGCGTCATCATAGTGGACACATTACTGCGATCGCCAATCCGCTTGCCCAGCGTGGCGATTATGGGCATTTACCTCCTAATGCGTCTATACGCATAGTTAATAGGAGAGGTCTACGTCCAGCAGTGGACTATCATAAGCTGATGATGGATGGATGGAAATTAAATTAGCAATGTTCTGATGACCCATTACTCATATATCCCTATAGTTCGTTTCCAAATGAATGCAGTTCATTTGCTGCCAACTTCTAAAAAAGTTTAATTTAATTTCTTTCTTGTATAAGCCTGCCAAGTTGGTTAACTACGAACCATTGCTGTTTGGTTTTTTTGAGGAAACTTTTTAATGATTGTCTTTTGTAGTATTCGAATTTGAGTTGTGCCAAGTTTAAGTAGAAAGTAAGAAACTTTTTAAGGAGCCGGGCGCCTCGTAAGATTGTTTTCATGTGCATTGTTTATACTTACTACTAATACTGTCCCTAGTTTTAAAAATAATGAAACGGTTAAAATCAGATGTATTTAGTTAGTAACATGTTTTGGAGAGCCTAGGTCTCCATTATCAGACTAACTGGTAGACTGCCCGCAACTGGTTTTATCTAGACGGGCCCAGCAGGCTGCGCGACGAGCGTCAGTGCGCGCCGCGCTCGCGAGTCGCGAGGCGTGATCGCGGGCTCAGTGCTTGATAATGGAGACCTAGGTTCTCCGAAACATGTCGCGGGTAGTGACTGTATACATCGTCAGCTAATAATCAGTCCACTGCTGGACAAAGGACTACCCCATTACTTATGCGTATGGACGCATTAGGAGGTAAATGCCCATAATCGCCACGCTGGGCAAGCGGGTTGGCGATCGCAGTAATGTGTCCACTCAACTATGATGATGCCCTGCCCATAATTAATATTCAATAAATAAATGGTAAGTGACACTTCAAATCCTTTTACGGGAAGAGTTGCGGTGATGACAAAATAAATGTATTCTTACTGCCGTCAGCATACGGTGACTAAGACACGTGAGTTTAAACTCACGTGTCACTCACTTTATTCAATTTATGAGTTTCAATTTATTGTATGTACAGTGTGTTTCCATAACCAGGACTTTTACGAAAATGGGTAATAATACGCATTACTAGCAATCGTTTTCAAGTATTAACATTTGACAAATAATTAAATTACCGTACAATTAATTTTATTTCCTCCGAACGATCAATGTAACGCGTGTACTGCTTAGTTGTCAAACGTTGTGAGTGGCTGCGATCTGTCATTGTCAAGTGCAAATTAATGATTTATTTTTAAGTACATTGCTTCTCAATTAACTTTTCTTAGAAAGTGATTACTTTTAAAATTAGCATTTTGAATCGTATAATGTTTACGGTTTGGCTAGAAATCTGCATCACATTCCTCGGTTTCGATAAAAGCCAGTATCATAGACACACACTGTATATGTATAGATATACCTTTGCAAAATTCTAACAATTTAACTAAATGTCTAGATAATAATAGACTTCGTACAGCTTTTCAAGACTTATTTAGTCTTTAAAATACAATGTCCAATGCCTAGAATGAAAGCTGAATAAAAATTGTGTTCATAACGAAATTTTGATTGTATTTTTTGTGAGAATATTTTATTCTTTGCTTATCAACTACTTTGAAATATACATTATTAATTTCAACAACATAAAAATATTGGAAGCGAAAAAATACCTTTAAAATAAGCAAATTAGTTTACAAAGGTGCCTTTGTGCGGAAAATGGAAAAGAATTTCATTAAAATTCGAGTTTTGTATATCTACTAATATTTTTGTTTTGTCTCCAACAGTTCGCGATCATAAATTATAACCAAATAACTTTTTTTACATTCCCAATTATTTGAGGCTGATTTTGAGGTCATATTTGTTGTATTAAAATCAAAAATATTTATTTCCGGCCCTGAAAATGCTTATAAACTCTCGGTCGAAAGACGCAAGTCTACACACAAAGTGTGTTACCAGTGATGACTTACGGCGCCGAAACGTGGTCCTTCACCATCGGCCTCATCTCTAAACTCAGCGTCGCTCAACGAGCTATGGAGAGGGCTATGCTCGGAGTTTCTCTGCGTAATCAAATCAGAAATGAGGAGATCCGTAGGCGAACTAAAGTTACTGACATAGCTCTCCGGATTAGCAAAGCTGAAGTGGCAATGGGCAGGCCACATTGCACGCAGAGCAGATGGTCGATGGGGTCGAAAAGTGCTCGAGTAGAGACCACGGCTAGGCAAACGCAGCGTAGGACGTCCACCCACAAGACGGACAGACGACCTTATGCAGGTCGCCGGGACACGCTGGATGCAGGTCGCATCTAACCGGTACATGTGGAGGTCCAGAGAGGAGGCATATGCTCAGCAGTCTTATGGCTGAGATGATGATGATGAATCTTGGTCAAAGAATAGGGGGTATTTTTTACATAGATAATACTGTAAGCACACCAATTCACATCAAAAAATGCTTAAAGAGTAAATGGAATCCAATTTACTATCAAAATATATTGAAATTTTCCTTATTTTGTTCGTCAAATTACAAAAAAAATTAACTTTATCGTCCGATAACTCCGTGGATATAAAAATAGCAAGTCATGTCATACATGTTTGGCGGTTTTTTAAACACTAAAATGTCTGCACCGATCTAACGATCACTTATTTTTTTTAGGTTTAGTTTACGATTGGTAATTTACTTATTGTATGAAGTGTTTCAATTTCCCCGCTGTTTCATTTAAGCAACTTGACCCTACACATATTTTAATAATGTCACTTTTACTATTACATCCTATCTACCCATCCTAATTTAATAATATCCTAACACGTACAGAACCCATATTATCCGGGTTCTCGTATTGTTTACCAAAAATACCACTATTACACGATTGTTTTAGCTTTTAGCCTAATTAAATCGGGTAATCTCATCAGCCGCCTATCAGTGGAGGCCTATGAAAAGGATAGACCTATTGTTTTGGGATAGAAATTGTGTTCGTTTTGAGAGTAAATTGTAAAAATTACAAGAAATAATTCGGTTGACAACCAAAACTCAATATAAAAACTGTCACTACTTTTAGCAATCTCGTATATCAATATTGAATCAGAATTGAGATACGAGCTTTATTTTGTTAATAATAATAATATTTTCTTCTTACCGCGATGATTACTCATGAAATAAAACTATAAAAACGGATTAATTTCATCCCGACGATTCGAACGCTTTACCGGGTCCGTGGTCTGTGGGCAACTGACAATAAACCCTGTAAAGACAATATATTTTGTATGGAAATTACACACACACACACTTTTAAATATGTTTCAACCCACCAAATGGAGAAACCAACCCTGTAAAGTGTTCGAAACGTCGGGAGTAAGTTAAATTTAATGTATATACGCGAGTTTATTGGTTTTTTATAGTTTTATTTCATAGGTAATTGTTACTTAGTCAATTTTGCTTGTCAACCGACGAAATTAATAAATATACTACATTGTTACAGTTCATGACTACATATTCATATTGTATGTTTTTTTTGTTGCAGGTAAAAATACTGAATATTTGGCACAATCTCGTAAATAATGATTACATGGTAAGTTTATACTTTTCTTATCAACCGCCGAAATACCCGTTCCTGCATTTCTAGTGGTGTTCGTTAAATGTAACTCTAAGGACCTTTTCCATAAACCTCGAATAAATACGAGTATATCCATCAAATAAAATTATTATTTATTTTTGAACTTCGATAAAGGATAAAAATTATTTATGCAAAACAAAATCTGGATTCAAACAGATCAAAAATCTGGATAATTCGTTTTAACATCCTGAAACTACCAGTAAGAAAAAAAATTGCCTGTTTTTACCGAGACTCAAGGCATTCAGTTGCTAGTTGTTAGTGGAGTTAAAAAGATTTCAAATTGATCACGTCTGCGAAAATACCCTGTATATTGCACTTTTCTCAACTTGAATTTGTTACCTTGAAAATGTAACATAGAATCGTGTAATGTTGGGGTAGCGTAGTGGAAAACACTACTACAAAATACTACATGCTAAGTTACCGTTATTATGCAACCGTTGCATAAAATATAATAATGTACTACCGAGTCATAATAAAGCAAGAGTCATCATCGACGATCGTAAAATCAACAGTGTGTAGCGCTGTCTGTCGTTAACCGACCAGTATGGCTAATTATAACCGACTCGTTAACTTTAAATAGCTCTAGCTTCGTCAGCCCAATGTACATTATAAAGCCCAACCCTACAGTGTCATTTAAACCTTTCATAAACTCAATAAAGTTCCATTTCCTTTGTTTGATTCATTTTACAAGCAAATGAAATTCTCAAATCCTTCCACCTATTTCTTATATAACAAGGTTCGAAATAAGATTTACATGAAATACCATACGGTGAGCCTTACAAAGCTAGCATATCGTTACACCAATATTAAATAAATAAATAAATATTTTGGGACATCTTACAATGATCGACATAGTTCCACGGTAACCTCAATTAAGGCTTGTGATGTGGGTACCAAGCGAAGATAAATACAATAGATATATACATACATAGCCATGAACAAGGAATAAATGTTTGTGATAAATAACTACATAAATAATGCCCTCGCCGGGATTCGATTTCGAACCCGGAACTTCTAGCTTCGTAGGCAGGGTCACTACTAACTAGGCTACGGTGGCTGAAAAACAATTACAATTACAGGGTTTTACGTTCATTGCTGGGATAATTAAATCTGAAGTAAGTGACGATGTTCCCATTTCAGCAGTGGAAGTCTTATGGGTGAAATCGTGATGATGATGATGATGACATTAAATATTTGTTCTATTAATTGAATAATTAATCACGGGTGCTACATTATGGTGTCATAGATAAATGCATTTCACCGAACGATTTAAGCAACCATTAAGCAACCGTTGCATAAAATAAAGAACTACTTATAAGATTAATACTCTAAAGCGTTATGCCTTCGCCAGGGATCGTAAAACTGAAACCATAGACTAATATAATATTTCCAGACTCTCTGACGCTAAGATAAAACTGTAATTGAAGAGAAGTAAGGCATTGTTAGCGTTGAAAATGTCGGAAAAAATCAAATGTTGGGAATGTATGAAAATTTCGTTTTCTTCCATTTTATTCGGGTTTTTACAGAAATAATCAATATCACTGTCATCTATTTCGATTGTTTTTTTTTCTCGATGACATCGCGTTGTCCTGGTATAAGTGAAAATTAGACCTAATTCTCATTGGTTTAGAGTTGAAAATAAAAGTGGAATTTTTCATTGATTTTTCCGAAAAAATCCGGAAAAAACGAGCTATTTGGAAAGAAACGGGTTTTAATCCGGAAATTTTCAACGCTAGTCATTGTATACTTTTGCCATCGTAAATATTTACACGATTACAACTGGCAAAGTAAAGTTTTTTTGTAGATGCCAAATTATATCATCATCATCATCATATCAGCCGAAAGACGTCCACTGCTGAACATAGGCCTCTCCCAAAGATTGCCACAATGACCGGTCTTGCGCCACCCGCATCCAGCGGACTCCTGCGACCTTCACCAGGTCATCAGTCCACCTGGTGGGGGGCCAAATTATATATACACCGTGATCTCTAATAACCCGAAAGATTTTAACAGTGTATTCCTGACCACATTTAGAAACTATAATGACATATAAACTTTTCTGGATATCGCCTAGTTTCAGAGTTATTACCAATTTAAAAAAAACATATTTTCTAATTGTAACTCGGTACAAAAGGTCTTTTTAACGGCGTTGGTGCTATTATGGAGAATAGTTTCACTAACCTCATTAATAGATGTCAAAAAGTGAGAAATAAAACCATTTAAAAATGAGGTTTTTGCAAAAAAATAACTTAACACTCATTGTAAGTGCTAGTTTCATGAATAGCTTTTCCTTGTTATGTTACATTCAAAAATTAAATAACAATAGAAAAAAAAAAATTTTTTTTTTTTTTTCGTCAGAAATGACAAAAGTCATATAATATTTTTTGTTTGTTTTTACATCAAAAATGCGTGGTTAAAATCTTTCGGGTTATTAGAGATCACGGTGTATATACCTACATAATTGTTGGTACATATTATATTAATACATTATTCGTTAGCATCTCTTAACTTAACAAGATGGTCAGTATCGTTTGTCCCTTTCATATTATCAATATTTGTCTTTACAACGACGTCTAAAAATAATTTTGACTTCTTCAAAACACTACACAGCCAAACTTTATTTAGCCAAGTCTATATAATTATATCTATATCTTGGACAGCCTCCGTACCCTAGTTGGTAGTGACTCTGCCTACGAAACCTGAGGTGCCGAATTCGAATCCCAGCAAGGGTATCATTTGTGTATTTATTCATCACAACTATTTGTTCCTTGGTCGTGCTTATCCAATTGTTCATATTCTAACATATGCATTCTATCTATTAAATATGTATATTGTCGCTTGATACCTAAAATCACAAGCCTTAATTAAGCTTTTTTCGATTCTCCCAGCGGGATTTCGCGTATAAAAAAATGACGGATGTGACTTTAAAATTTTATTTAACACTATTGTATTATACAAACAAGAACATATGTTATGAAACAGAAACATGGCAATAATATTAAAGTTTATTTTTCAAGTTACTATAGGAGACACGCCGGGAGAATCCAAAAAACCGATCACTGCTTATTGTAGACTAAATCAATTATGTAAAATACAGGTCTTTAAAAAAAATTGTGTAAGATGTTCCAAGAAATTGTGTAAGTTTGCTGGTGATAGGACCTCCCTCGTGCAGGGTCCGCCCGGATAGCTACCACCATCTTATACGTTAACCTGCCGCTTAATAGTTAGTACTGTGTTCTGGTTCGGGGGTAAGACAGCCGGTGTAATTACAGGATGCTTAGCCAAGTTGCCAATCGCTAGCGCTTAGTCGTCAATCGCAGCTAACTGTCTTTGTCGGTCTAATATCAAAGAGTGACAGAGAGGGATAACTACGATACGCTACTAAGCGCTAGCGCTTGGTAACTTGGCTAAGCATCCTGGTATAGAGGCAATCCATGTAAGCCCTCAGGGTAGGCAGCGCATAGGCGATTTTTTGGTCACTATGTCCATGGGCCTCAGTTCCTGCTTTCCATCAGGTGGGCTGAGAGCTGTCTATCTTAGTCAAATAAATAAAAAAGATTTTTATCTATTATAGAGCGTCGTCGACGTCAAGTACAGTCGGAACGAAACGTTCAAACTGGCAGTCATTACAAGATTACTTCACGTTGTATAGCAAAGGGTTGTCCGTGATATTCTATATATCTTTGGCTAACAGCAATTCTTTTACGGACTCGTTAACATCGAGTTTAAGCTTGATTTTATGCTACAGGGTGCCCCAGTTTTGAGTTTTATGCTTGTTGAACGACATTAAAATACTGTGTTTAAGGACTGGTGAACTATACCTGATTAACGACCTAGTCTCACGTTAAGCTTCATCAAGACCTGCTATGCTATTCTCTTATTCACACATTCGACGCTGCGTTTGTCAACGAGCTCGACGTCGAGACAGCCTTGTCAAAAATCCTAGCTGTTTTATTTGACATTAGGAATCGAAGCTGTGAGCAAGGTTGTGGGCGAGTTCGTCGCTGTTTTTCGTTAGAGAATACGAAGTTCGTGCATTAAACGTCAAACTCTCGACGCAGTGTAGTTCCAGCTCACGCCGCATTCGTCGCCGAGCAATAGTGTCGTATAAAGTACCTACATTAGTGAATACCATTTTTAGGCTCGACGCTGCCGCAGCGCTGACACAGCGCTGACAGCAAGGCGGTTTCCTTAGTGAATAACACTGCAGTACGCTTAGCACATGATTAGTGCGACAATATGTCGCTGCGAGATAGATTTCCCTTCTTTTACTAACTATATTAATAAAAGAGGGATGGATAGTCTATCTCGCGGCGACATATTGTCGCACCAATCATGTGCTAAGCTTACTGCAGGCGTAGCCAAGATACCATTTTGCAATCGTGAATGATAAGGGATAAGTAATAAATGTATGATAATGACAGATTCGTAACAAAAGTCACGTGACCTTGCCATACATTTTTATGGTCACGTGACTTATCGCTTATCGTATACGATTGCAGAATGGCATTTTGGTTACGCCTGCTGGCCTGCTACCGCGAAAAGCGAAGTTCGAAAATTTTGGGTATTTTTCTCTGTCACTCTAATGACACCTCCGTTGGAGTGATAAAGACAAATGCTCGATATTTACGAACTTCGGCGTTCGCAGTAGCAGACCTGTGTTGATGTAGTGGGTACTAAGCTGTTAAATATTGTTTGTCACTTTCGGTCTTATCAATATGCATAAAAGACTAAAAGGGACAAACAATAATTAGCGACTTGCTTAATAGGAGAGGCCTACGTCCAGCAGTGGACTGAGATAGGCTGATGATGATGTATATAATAAATAAATAATAAATAAATATCTTGGGACATCATACACAAATCAACCTAGTCCCACGGTAAGCTCAATAAAGGCTTGTGATGTGGGTACTAGGCGACGATATATATAATAGATAAATACATACAGATACTTAAATACATAGACAACCATGACCAAGGAACAAATATTTGTGATAAATAAATACACAAATAATGCCCTCGCCGGGATTCGAACCCGGAACCTTCAGCTTCGTAGGCAGGGTCACTACCAACTAGGCTACGGAGGCTAACTATATGTATATTTGTATTGAGTATTAATCACTTTACTTTATTTCATTACTTCACTTACACAGAAAGCATCACATGAAAAAGATACTTATCCAACAAAACCTTTCTTCAATAATTGCCAACAAGGATAAGGAATATTGCTTGCGCGTCAAAACAGAGGGAATTAATCCGGACCCGCGGCGAAAACACTCACTTTCTGCCCTTGGCCAGGAAGATCGAGCGAAATAAAGCTTTGTTACATTCTTTGGATATAAAAGTACAGTATGTGTGAATAATATATATTTTTAGTACAGATGGTGTATTTTTTAGGCTCTAGTGCGAGAAGTGTGTCATTTTACGTCAGGTTTGAAACTTCGGAGGGCCATCGTAACTAAAAAACGTCGTACGAGACACGTGCAAAAAGGAAATTCGTAACTCGTGTCGATTTAAAACATCGCCACTCGTTTCGGGTTTCCTTTTTTTCGCACTTGTGTCGTAATGTACTATTTTAACTTCGTTGTACTGTTGTTACAAGACGAAAATCATAAAAAGTCATAGCCATTAAAATAGGCAGATATTTAGTTTAGAACACCATAATTATAAATATTAAACATCACATACTATGTACCAAAGAAAACCGGCAAAAACGTGTAGAGATTAAAAAATGTAGGTACTATGTTCCTAAGTATTATGTTCGAAATTTTTATAGTCTAAGGGTGCATTCAGAACAAACGAGTATTCGCTATTCTATCCCCCACTTTACGAAATCAACGAATCACGTATTGTGTAACCATCAAATTTCGTAGAGTAGGGGGTTCGAATAGCGAATGCTCGTTTGGTCTGAATGCACCTTAATAAAGCCTTCTATAAGCCCACTATTGATGATTTTTTTCATATTTTTTGAAGCCAGGGAGCAAAAGTTAGAGGGGAAGGTAGATATTTTTTTTATTCTAAGAAAACAAAATAAAGGTTATACATTATATCCGAAAATATTGTTTAAAAAGACGTAGGTATTTAACAATACCCCACACTATAGTACATATAAGTAATTAAATACTAACTAAAATACACAGAAAAGTAACATAAATGACAAAACAAATAAATATTGTTTTGAGACAAATCAATATAGTACATTACGACACAAGTGCGAAAAACATGAAATTCGAAACGAGTGGCGATGTTTTAAAACACGACCGATATAGTGTTTTAAATCGACACGAGTTACGAATTTCGTTTTTGCACGTGTCTCGTACGACGTTTTTTAGTACAGATGGCCCTCCAAAGTTTTGGACCTGACGTAAAATGACCCACTTCTAGCAATAGAGCCTAAAAAGTACACCATCTGTACTAAAAAGATTCTTTTTAATAAACATAGCAAACAAAAAAACAACTAAAAAGTGGGCCCATGGCATGGTTTACAAGACGCCAGCAGTATTTTTCGTAAAAAACATCTAACCCTATTTCACTCTGCCGAATGTAAATATGGCCATACAACCCTTTACATTAATCGAGTAGGGTACAACGGGTAACAGTGGATCACTGAAAGCTGCAGTTGAAAGGCCTGAGTTAGCCTGCTCAGTATTCTGGTCAGTGTGTGTAAGTGTTTGAACAGGCGAGCTACTGGTACGTGTAACTCGCATGTTGCTATGAGTTTGGCTTTGACCTTGGTAAGGATTCCATATAATAAAATAATGTAATTCAAATCCCTTACAGGGATAAGTTCGCCTTTGTACCTGTCTCTAACTTTATTGTTCTGTGTATTTTTTTTACCTTTGTTTTGTGTACCTACCATAAAGAATTTACATAAATATATACAAAATAAAAGTGGTCTAGTCCGCTGGATGCGGGTGGCGCAGGACAGGTCATTGTGGCGATTTTCGGGGGTGGCCTATGTTCAGTAATGGACATCTATTAGCTAATATGATGATGATGATGATGATGATGATGATGATGATGATGATGATGGTTATGAAGTGGTCTAGATTGGGTACTGGAAAAAATATTTATTCGTCGAATACTGACCGGCGGGAATGGTGACCGGCCACGGATATCTTCGAATTGGTGAATTTCGAAGTATATGGTAGTAAGCAAGTAGCTCATCTCAGCTATAAGACGTCCACTGCTGAACATAGGCCTCCCCTTTGGACCTCCACATGTACCGGTTAGATGCGACCTGCATCCAGCGTGTCCCGGCGACCTTCATAAGGTCGTCTGTCCATCTTGTGGGTGGACGTCCTACGTTTGCCTAGCCGTGGTCTCCACTCGAGCACTTTTCGACCCCATCGCCGATCTGCTCTGCGTGCAATGCAAAGCAAGTAGCTCGTCTGGATGTAAAGGCAGCACAGAACTCTCGTATCGGTAGGTAGTCACCGATTTGTAAAAGAAACGTGAGGCGACCCTCCCACGTGTGAATAGGGGAAATGGTGTCGCTTACGAAAATGCTACTATTATCTCATCATCATCATATCCACCGAAAGACCTCTACTGGTGTATTCCACGAAAAAGTCACGAAAAGGGAACGTAACGGCTATGACAGATACCTTAGAAATATATGGAAAGTGTGAAAAAACACCCAGTTTATAAAATTAAGATATACCAAAAATTGTAGTCGTAACTTTGTTAGGTGTGCGCGGACTCCTGCGACCTTCACCAGGTCATCAGTCCACCTTGTGGGCATAAGGTTTCAATAATATTGCATCAAAATTGCTACAAATTGACAATGTTTGATCATGCATGACGTAAATGACCACCAAATCTTTAGTTATTTTTAGTTGCACTGCCCAACTTAAAGGTTATATTGATTTATTGGTTATTTTACTTAAATATTGACTGGCAGAGAATGCTTTTTGGTACTAAGTCCGCCTTTTTTACGTCAAGTTTTTCTTTTGTGCAATAAAGGTTTTTTTATGTGACGAAGGTAGAAAACTGAGCTCTCAACCTACCTGATGGAAGGCAGGAACTGAGGCCCATGGACATAGAATTCAAAAAATCGCCTATACACTGCCTGAGGAAATAGTACAGGAAATAGACAAGTGCAAAAAATGTTGTTTCCAACGATAGTGAAAGTTGGAGCCCGAGTGTAACTGGGGAGACAATCACCCGAGTTAAAAATAAGTTTTTACACGTGTATCGAACGACTTTTTTCATAACAAGTGCCTTAAAAAGAGAAATTTACTTACGCGAAGCGTGAGCAAAGTTTACTTTTCCGCACTAGTTAGGAAAATTTAGTAAATGTCTTAAAAATGTACTCAAATTTCCTACAAAACTAACCCAGTAGAGTTTACGAGCTGCCGAAGAGTTATTAGGGCTGTAAAGACCTTAAGTAACTATTAACCTGCCTGTAGCTTTGTGGCTTTAAACGGGCCTTTAATTTTCTTTTGATGGGTACCACAGGTCAACCGGTAGACAGTGTCTCGGTTGGAATGCACCGTTTTCAAAATTAATAATAAATACTTAAATAAATATATAATAACAAAGAAATAATTAAACGCGGGCGTAAATTGGATGCATGTGGCTCGGTGCCGGAGAGTATGGGAAGCATTGAAGGATTTTTTTTGTATTCTCAATTCATCATCATCATCAACAACATCATCATGTTAGCCGAAAGACGTCCACTGCTGAACATAGGCCTCCCCCAAAGATTGCCACAATGACCGGTCCTGTGCCACCCGCATCCAGTGGACTCCACTGGTTCTGTACTGAGTAGCAATAAAATTAGAAAATATAATTAATATTTTTTTTATTTATATAACTCTGTAACTAGGCAATATCCAGAAAAGTTTACATGACATTATAGTTTCGAAATGTGGTCAGGAATAAACTGTTAAAGCAGCCCACGATGTATAACACAGATTTCGCATAGAAAATACTTTTCTTCTTTCACATCACATTATTCGAGCCTGTTCCTCGACAGCAAAAGGTCTTATGTAACGCAAACGCTGCATAGAAATACGACTTTTCTTCTTTACCATTACATGATGTCACCCCTAGACAACAAAAGGTCGTATATAACAGGGACTTTACATAGAAATACGACCATTCTAATGTAACTTTACCCTATACTATTGCCAAAGAGAATAAGGTCGTATGTAACATAGACTTAGTACAGAAATAAGGCTTTTCGTTATGCGAAAGTGCTCGATATGAAATACGCATTTGGAATACCGACACGTCCTGGCCGACAGTGGTATTCGCTTATTTACTAGTATTATTTATTTACAATACGGGGTTCTTTAGTAAACGGGTTTAAATTAAGCATTTGCAATGCATTCTGCCAGTGCGAACGCATATTTACGTTTAGTTTACTTGATGTCCAGGATGCTTAGCCAAGTTGCCAATCGCTAGCGCTTAGTAGCGTATCGTAGTTTTCCCTCTCAATCACTCTTTCAACTTAGTGCGACAGAGACAGTTACCTGTTTTTCGCTTACGATTGACGATTGGCAACTTGTCTAAGAACCCAGACTCCCATTTTTCACCATGATCACTGGTGCGACAATCGTAAAATATCCCTGTTACTGACGACATAGGCCACCGTAGGCTACGGCTATCTTTAACTAATGGACAGTACAGTCAAGTGCAAAAATATGTATCGAAATTATCCTCTTCTAAATATGTTACGACGTTTTATTACACGATACGTGTCGAAGACGTCAAATGCTATGGAAAGTCAGCCATATTTGTTAACATTTTTATAGATTTTATTGACGATTGGTGTACAAAGCGCTGATGGCAAAAAAGTATCAAAATCCCTCAATAAAATATATTTCAAAATGATTGTAGCTAAAGTATTGTTGGCCGTGTGGTGACGGCAGTAAGAATACATTAAATTTGTCACCACCTCAACTCCTCCTGCGTATGTCGTACGAGTCGACTAAGGGATTGAAGTGTCACTGACCATTACTTGATAAAAGATTGATGATGGGCAGCAGCGTCATCATAGTGGACACATTACTGCGATCGCCAATCCGCTTGCCCAGCGTGGCGATTATGGGCATTTACCTCCTAATGCGTCTACACGCATAGTTAATAGGAGAGGCTTACGTCCAGAAGTGGACTATCATAGGCTGGTGATGATGATGATGATGATGATGTATCTAAAGTTTGTTACGCGTTTGTGTTACTTATATAAGCTTATAACGGTTAAGACGGTTGCTAAATTCAAAATGGCGGCAATGTGAGTTTGTTTACTCTAAAATTGTTGAAGTGTGACTTTGGGAGTGTATTGCATATTGATTAGCAGTTTATATTAAATGTTCCTTACCATTTGTTAGAAGATTAGATCCCACAAAAACAATTATTAATTTAATGTGAAATGAGAGTCACGTTTAGTATTATTGATAAGTTAAAATAATAAATAAATATCTTGTGACAACTTACACCAATCGACCTAGTTCCACGGTAAGGTCAATCAAGGCTTGTGATGTTGGTACCAAGCGACGATATTATAATAAAATAATAGATAGATATAGTTCGAGAAATATAAATTGAATGTTTATTTTTACTATAATGTAGGTAGAAAGTTACCAATTTATATTTCACGAACTATACATATAAATACTCAAATTCATAAACAGCCACGACAAAGGAGCAAATATGTGTCATAAATTACTTCTTTACCTAGCAACTAGGGCACGTACGCTGATTTAGATTATATGCCTTGGTTATATACTTCATCTTACACGTTCTTTTTCCTTATCCAATATTTCCCCGTCATAGTTATTTAAACTAAAGTTAGGAATCTAATAAAAACCAGTCCCCCGGGTTAAACGCCAAATCTTTTAACCCTTTAGTTTATCAAAACATTTCCCATCTGAAATTGCTTTGCCCCCATTACCCACAGGTGTGCTATTATAGCCTTTCGATTTATGGCTTTTAGGGTCACTATCGCCTGAACAAAATTGGTGGAAAAGTTCGTAAATTATATAATATGGAGTGATTTATAGAAGGTAAGATGTAGCAATTATGTACGATGCAACAAATTGGGTGGTGAGTTCGGTGGTGACTGTACTTTATTTGTCACCACCCCAACTCTTCCCGTGGGTGTTATAAGAGTCGACTACGGGATTGAAGAGTCACTGACCATTAATTTACTGATTGAGAATGGTGAGCAGCGTCACACTTTACTGCGATCGCTAACCCGGGGTTAACTAGTTAAGTAATTTTTAACGCTATCAATCGTTTAACCTCGTGTAATCTGGCCGTGTACCTTAGCTAATTAACCCTTTGTCCTTATTCGTCACTAAACTCTTGCTAAAAAGGAAGTTTTTGTGAAAGCGACTTACAATAGTCCGAATGGAACATTTCAACCCAAAAATAATAGTACATTATGTTTCAAAATGTTCGAAATGAGTGGCTATAAAATAAAACACGACCGAAGGAAGTGTTTTAGATCGCCACGAGTTTACGAATTTCCTTTTCGCACGTGTGTAGTAACTCGTACGACGTTTTTCAGTTATAGGTGGCCCTCCGTTGTTTCGACTTGACAATAAATTAACCATTCATCGCACTAGTGCTTAAAAAAGCACCATCTGTACTGTTACGATACATGTGCGAAAAATATGAAGTTCGAAACGAGTGGAGATAAATGAAAGCACGACTGCCTTAAATCGACTCGAGTTACAAATTTCGTTTCCGCACTTGTATCGTACGACATTTTTCAGTACATATAGCCCTCCGAAGATTTCGACCTGACGTAAAATGAACCACTTCTTGCACTAGTGCGTAAAAAAGCACTATCTGTTTTGAAAAGACATATTTTCATTCCACAAATATTGTAACAAACGTATATTTAAACGGAGTTTTCATTGGAGCCAAATAAAATGACCGAATAAAACTTCATTATGAAATCCGCAAATTAAAATTGTTTTTGAAGGCCGGAAATGAAAGAGTATAACCGGAAGTGTTATTCGGCTCAGCAAATGGAGATATTTACTTCCGCAATTGTACTCTGGGTTCGAAGTGTGCTTTGAACTAATTTCAGCGCTCAGTCTGTAGCATTTAGTGAAACCAAGCTGAAACCGTTCTAACAGTTAAATTAGAGACGAGTTATTTAAACAACCTGTCAAATAAGAAATGCGTTAAGAGATAAAGAATACACTCTTTTTATAATAATAAATATTTTTCGGTTACCGCGACGATTACTCATAAAATAAAATAAGTAATAATAAATATCTTGGGACATCTTACACAAATCGACCTAGTCCCACTGTAAGCTCAATTAAGGCTTGTGTTGTGGGTACCAGGCGACAATATATATAATACATACAGATACTTAAATACATAGACAACCATGACCAAGGAACAAATATTCAAATACTCATGAAACAAAACTATGAAAAACAGATAAACTCGTATAGGTATTACGCGTATATTTACGTTTCGAACACTTTACAGGGTTCGTGTCTGCGGGCGAGTTTATCCGTTTTTCATAACTATGAATCGGTTAACCTTACTTTTTTGAAGCCGTTATTCATAAGTACATTCATAATTATAATTCATTTCTGTACTGGTGGTATAGTCGGGCGTTACAATCTCAGCCACTTGTTTTATGTTTTATTTATTTTTAAGTTCTTGTGTACACACACAAAAAAAATATAGGCAAATCACAAATTATTACACACGTGTAATAATTTGTGATTTGTGTATAATTTTATTGGTATTTTTGTTG
This sequence comes from Thaumatotibia leucotreta, assembly GCA_025490895.1. Taxonomy (NCBI): domain Eukaryota; kingdom Metazoa; phylum Arthropoda; class Insecta; order Lepidoptera; family Tortricidae; genus Thaumatotibia; species Thaumatotibia leucotreta. The sequence goes on from JALPQI010002449.1 coordinate 55,732, forward strand.
TGTAAAATGTCTAACTCAAACGGAAGACCAGTGCTGGCTCTGCTGGCAAAATGCTGAGTTTTGGCCATTTCGAGACAAAATTTCGTGTTTACTGTTTTGTTTTGTTTCTACTGTGTCTCGAATACACGTTTATTCTTTCTTTTCTTTCATAATTATATATATACCTTAGCTAATTAAATGTTTGTCCTAAACTCTTGCTAAAAAAAACATTACATTCAAAAAATTGGTATTGGAAAACGACTCGCAATAGTTCCAAAGTGATATAAAACTTTATTATACTCTTTTTAGTTCTAAGTTTTAATATTTACTTCGGTTACCGCGAGGATTACACATGAAGTAAAACTATGAAAACGGATAAACTCGCGTATATTAACTAATTTTAACTTCATTCCGACGTTTCGAACACTTTACAGGGTTCGTGGTCTGCGGATGACTGACAATGGAGGAAATTTGATAGATCTACCTCCATCAAAATAAGAAAGATAAGTACAAAACTACCCACAAAGAAAAATATACTAATCCACAGACAATACATTTTAAGGGTGGATGATGTACATACTAAATTTGAAAATAAAGATAGTTATTTATTACAAGTATTTTCAGAATGAAGACAAAAGACAAAAATTAAATATTCTACGCCGGTTCTATCCCTACGTCTCTGACTGAGGCGCCTGTAAAGTGTTCGAAACGTCAAAATGAAGTTAAATTTAGTTAATATACGCGAGTTTATCCGTTTTCATAGTTTTATTTCTAAGTTTTAGTTTGTAGTATCTTAGTGTTGCTGTTTTAGTTTAAGATAGGTGCCCACGGAAAACCAGAGCCATGATTTACCGTGGCAACATACTCAGTGGGGATCCCTTTTAATATAATTTTTAATTAAATGTTATAATAATAACGTATATAGCAATAGAATTACTATCGTAAGAATAGGTCTATTTTGTTTCTAAGAATAAGTGTAAATTGTATTATTTTTGCCTTATATGAATTGTATAAGATAAGATAAAATATTTATTTAATTAAGTTTTTAAGAATAATCATAAATTGGTTTGTAACCCTCCAAGATAAGTGAAGAGCGGAGCCTTCTGGCACAAGTAAATTATTTACTTAAAAGAAGACTCCTGTTCAGTTTCTACTAATGTATTTAAGAGTAACCAATAAATCATTTTTCCTTTTAATTTTTCAATATCTATTTAAATTAGTTATGTTTATGTTTTATTTACTGTATTACAATACCATTCAAACTTTTTATACACCATACACCTCACACGTAATAAAAAAATAAAAGTACACAAACGAAGGTAATACAAAAAACAGTCACAAAAGGCGGCCTGTATTATTTGTAGCGTTAAATAAATGTATTTTCTTTTCTTCCCTGTAAGGAATCTCTCCAGATTCTCAAGGGAGTTCACCAGATATGGAGGATTCAAATTAAACAGTCTTTATTTCACCTGTCTCTGGTAAACCAAGCTCAAACAGTTGAACTACCCCGCCGTAACGCTATTACCGCGGACCAGTAAACTAGACTAGTTTTAAGCGGAAACTTTACTCTGTTAAAACGTAAAATACTAGGATAGGTGAAATTGCTCGAGGAAATTATTTAATTCATAATTGTTACGTACTTTACAACAATTCCGATTTCAGGTTTACTAACATGTGGACGAAAATTTTATGGCGTATATTTTTAACTTAACCTAGTTGGTTATGATCACAGAATTATATTTGGATAGAAGAAACAAGTTCATTCATTTGTATGGCAGCCGAGCGTGTCAGATTTTGTACTGAAGTTGTTACTTGCCTATGATTTTAAATATGTCTCAGGCCCTTCAGTATTAATATTTTTTTGTGGTATTGCAATTAATATTACTTAAGGAGGCATTATTAATGTTTTTGTTCACTTCAGCTTACAAAATTTGACGCCCGAAAGCTGCAAGCCGCGATTAAAGACGGACAACTCAGTGGATTTCACTGAGTTCATTTGACACGCTAAGTAGATACGTTTGCTTGATCTATGGTATATATGACATCTGTGCTTATGATGGTCCCGTTTTATCTATTTATCGTGCTATGCGTGGCTTTCGCATTTGCGTACTTGTTAGAACGTGACGGCAACAACGACAAACGATTAGACGCGGTACTATCATAAGGCTAGTAACCTAGCCGCTACGGCTGAAAATTTTTAAAACGTACCTACGTACCTAATAAATATAAGGCGCCGTGTGGTGACGGCAGTAAGAATACATTTGTCACCACCTGAACTCCTCCTGCGGGTGTCGTAAGAGTCGACTAAGGGATTGAAGTGTCACTTACCATTAGTTATTTCATAAAGGATTGATGATGGGCAGCAGCGTCATCATAGTGGACACATTACTGCGATCGCCAATCCGCTTGCCCAGCGTGGCGATTATGGGCATTTACCTTCTAATGCGTCTACACGCATAGTTAATAGCAGAGGCCTACGTCCAACAGTGGACTATCATAGGCTGATGATGAATGAATGAATGAATAATGAAATATAAGGGCCTCGGCAAAGAGTACGAATTTGTACAGTTTGGCGTAGAAACTTTAGGTTTATAGACCCCAGCGTACGCAGACTGTTTGCTAAGATCGCGAAACGTCTGGTTGACGTAACTGAAGAGCAAAGAGCTGGCGACTTCCTCGCACAACGTATCAGTGTTACAGCGAAATGCCGCCAGCACCTTCGGTATAATGCCACAAGGGCCAATCCTAAATATAGGTTAGGTTATGTAGATTAGTTAGATTTAAGTAATATGTATGTACAGTTTTGAACATAAATATGAGATAAAAAAAAATGAAAATTGGTCAATAATAAATTGGTAAATGTTGGTATGCCAAGTGAAACATTTTACGAAAATGTCGTTGGCAAGTGATATTCGGCAAAATTTAATTCTGCGAAAAGGCAGGATACCCTGATTTCAAGTACGAGTAGGTATATATTATAATGTCACATGCTGATGGGCAAAGGCGTCTCCTATTGGTTATGCATATGGACGCAATAGGAGGTAAATGCCCATAATCGCCATGGCAAGCGGTTTGACGATCGCAGTAATGTGTCCACTATGATGACGCCGCTGCTGCCCATCATTCACATTTTCACACCAGCGTGTCCCGGCGACCTTCACAAGGTCGTCTGTCAGTCTTGTGGGTGGACGTCCTACGCTGCGTTTGCCTAGCCGTGGTCTCTACTCGAGCACTTTTCGACCCTATCGACCATCTGCTCTGCGTGCAATGTGGCCTGCCCATTGCCACTTCAGCTTGCTAATCTAGAGCCCAGCACAGAACATTTTAATCCCTTAGGTAACGGAAAGCAGATTTGATTGAAAAATCCCGTAAAGCTGAATCCGCGATGGCAAAGGCCGGATATGGGGTCTGACTGAACCGAATACAGTTTAGTGGTAACGATTCTAACCGAATATCCGGTGCGGTACTACCGGTTCACGAGTCCAGAGACAAACAATACTTATCGTCTTGCTTAGGAGACGTTTATGAATACGCGTTTAGGCTGCGTTTCCACCAGAGATGTGCGAGGATGTGTTTTCATACAAATGGCACCTATTAATGACTCGAGCGAGGTGTCATTTGTATGGAAACACATCCTCGCACAACTCTGGTGGAAACGCAGCCTTATGAATTAATTTTCAGCCAAGCGTTTCAACCGCTTTTGTAATTATCGTCTCGCGATTAAAGTTGGATATATTCAGGGTGTTTTTTAAATTTCCTTCAAATTAGACAGGTTACTTGGATCATTAATAGAAGTTACCTGGTATATCGGCATTTATTAATTTAGTAAAAAAAAATTTTTTCGTGTTCATAGTACTAGAACATTACAAACTCGAGTCATTAAAAGCCCTCCGCTTAGCGTCGGGCTTCTAACAGACTCTCCTTAGTAATACCATACTTACCTCCCTAGATGCACAATGTACTATAACCACAGAATTAGATTTGGATAGAAGAAACAAGTTCATTCATTTGTATGGCGGCCGAGCGTGTCAGATTTTGTACTGAAGTTGTTACTTGCCTATGATTTTAAATATGTCTCAGGCCCTTGAGTATTCATGTTTTTTTGTGTTGTTGCAATTAATATTACTTAAGGAGGCATTATTAATGTTTTTGTTCACTTCAACTTACAAAATTTGACGCCCGAAAGCTGCAAGCTGCGATTAAAGACGGACAACTCAGTGGATTTCACTGAGTTCATTTGACACGCTAAGTAGATACGTTTGCTTGATCTACATGGTATATATGACATCTGTGACTATAACAGTACCACATGGTCTCACATCGAACTCGATCACGCGATTCTCACTCCCGTAGTACCACCGCCGGATATTGGTTTATGCAAATCGACAGGCGTCGACGCGAATCGCCTAGCATTCCACCTTATGACCTTTTTACGTGGATAGCTTGTTAATTTTCGGGGTTCCGTGAATAATAACTTGGGTTAATATGTGTGGATTTTAATAGGGTGGTCCACAACAGTATGAAGAATTTTTTTTTCTAAAAATCTTACCTCCACATGGCCTCACTTGTTCTATTATATAAAAGTAATCTACAGTGTTTAAATCTAATACGGGCGATCAATTAAACCAAGCATGGGATTCATTAGTGTATATAATCATGAATTACAAGGTTTTTTTAAACTTAGGACTCTTAATTATGACCCCACAGAATTTTCTTAAGATTATCGGAGCAGCAGTGTAGGTACGAACATTTGTTATTGTTGATATCGAAATTATGTCATCTGCTTTTGAAATTAGCTGTCAACGAGTGTTTAACTCGCGTATGTAGCTCTACATTGCGCGCCGACTTATTTTGTATGGAAAATTTTTGTTGCTCTAATTTTAAGTAAAAGTTATTTGAATGGTCTTATTATGTCGTAAACTGGCGTTAAGATCTTCGCCCGTATTAGACTTACACCCTGTATATACCAAATTTGAGGTAAGTAATTTGCTGATTAGTGATTATATACCTTGGTCGCTCAAAACGGTTAAACTTTCGCTGATCTCATACAGAAAATCAAAAATTTATGAAACGAGCCGTAGGCGAGTGTGCCAGGTGGTTTTCAGACTGGACCCTTAGAGTCGATCGATTGCAGGTTAACATATTTTAACCAGCGCTTAGTTACTATACAAAAAAAGGTACAGTAAAAAAAGTGAGTAGGTGGATGGGTGCCGTGCAGCAGTGTTATTCACTAAGGAAGCCGCCTTGCTGTCAGCGCTGCGTCAGCGTCGAGCCTAAAAATGGTATTCACTAATGTACTTTAAGCGACACTAGTGCTCGGCGACGAATGCGGCGTGAGCTGGAACTAAACTGCGTCGAGAGTTTGACGTTTAATGTACGACCTTCATATTCTCTTACGAAAAACAGCGACGAACTCGCCCACATCCTCGCTCACAGCCTCGATTCCTAATGTCAAATAAAACAGCTAGGATTTTAGACAAGGCTGTCTCGGCGTCGAGCTCGTTGACGAACGCAGCGTCGAATGTGTAAATAAGAGAATTAGCATACAGTTCTATTTGTATAGGCGTGTGAGTGTGCACGGGAATGACGTATGTGCGTGTGTTGATGTAACCGTGAGTGCTTGTATGTTCTTGATTGACCGTTTTCTTGCTTATAAATTATACATTTAGCGATTGAATTTGTGAGTGTATAGCATATATTATTATGTTATAACTATATTAATGTCAAATTGGAAACGGATTCGACCTTCCCATTTTTGGATCCCTATTGAACGAATGGAATATTACGTAAAATGATCTGTTTAAGCGCCCAAAGGACTCCTCAAGGGGCTATGATAGCAACACTTGTGCGAGGAATTTAAATCGTTGGAAGGCTTTGAGGAACATGGATAGAATAGAAATAACGTTAAGAAGTTGGATTGATTGTAATTCTTTAATACTGTTAGGTTATGACAGACACAATTTACGTAATTTGAATTACCTATTGACTATTTTAGTGTTATGTTGAATAAAGTAAAATAAAATTTGAATATGAAATAAAACTATGAAAACGGATAAACTCGCGTACATTAACTAATTTTAACTTCATTCCGACGTTTCGAACACTTTACAGGGTTCGTGGTCTGCGTTTTCATAGTTTTATTTCATGTGTAATCCTCGCGGTAACTGAAGAAAACATTAAAAGACAGTTTATTTGCTGGTCTAGGTGTGAAATAAATATAAATTCTCTTTACATAAATAATCATCTTAGCACATGGCACCGGATACATAGTATTTCCGGGTTTAATTTAAAGTAAGTAACATCAACATTCCGTAGCAAGTTTGAGAAAAACACTATTTCATTTAGTCAGTATTTAAAAAAACACAAATCAAAACGCTTCATAGAATTATATTTCTTTCCCAAAACTTGTGTTTTAAAATATTCTGGCCTAGAAGTCATAAAAGTTATCACAATCAAAACGACTTAGTACAGTTAAAGGCAAAATAAGGTGTATACCAAAATGCTCAAAAATAATATCTAATTCTGTGTAATAAAAACGTCGGCACATATTTTTATGAGCGGATTCTTTCGATACTTATTTCTGCACTAGACTGTACCTAATTATACTTTTATTAAGTCATATAAAATGACACAATTCGGTTATGTCACGCAATATAAAAAAATAATTATCTAGCGAACTGTCACAACAAGAATGAGGCTGACAGTCCGCTGTCACGAAAACTGTCAAACTTTCTGAATTTAATCAGTTTACTGCCAACTTAATTTTCCTTTCGCTTTTATAATAAACTGATTTAGAACTATAAAACTTTAATTAATTACATGGAATTACGGTGCATTTGGCTTTTAATTTAATTGTACAAGGTTCCACAAAACGTTAGCCTTTTTAGTGAAAGGTCTTTGTTAAGGTGCATTCAAACGAAAAGAGCATTCGCTGTTCTATCCCCCGCTCTACGAAATCAAAAAATCACGTTTTGTGTAACGACCGAATTTCGTAGAGTGGGAGGTTAGAATAGCGAATGCTCGTTTGGTCTGAATGCACCTTTTAGTACTTTGTCGCTTACAAATGAGGACATCATCATCATAAGCCTATGATAATCCACTGCTGGACGTATGCCTCTCCTATTAACTAAGCGTATAAACTGATTAGGAGGTAAATGTATGGGCATTTATCGCCACACTTTTATTCGCAACACAGATCAATATAAAATATTAAACCGTTTTAATACCCAACGCTCCAGTTTTGCAGTATTTTATGAAACTGTTTAAAACTTTACTATTACTACTGAGATTAACATTTAATGGAGCAGTAAACGTTAAAATGACGGTTTTATCTAAACTTGTCATCCAGTGGAAAATAGAAACTTGGCAATGTCCCTACAAACTCGGATTTTATCTGGCACTTTATCATTTTACACTCATTACAGTATATTCTTATTTAAATGCGGCAGGGGCAGGATTGTTTTACCTAAAGTAAGTACACATAATTCCATTGTATGTTATTCGCCGTGTGGTGACGGCAGTAAGAATACATTTGTCACCACCCCAACTCCTCCTGCGGGTGTCGTAAGAGTCGGCTAAGGGATTAAAGTGTCACTAACCATTCTACAAGATTGATGATGGGCAGCAGCGTCATCGTCATCATAGTGGACACATTACTGCGATTGCCAATCCGCTTGCCCAGCGTGGCGATTATGGGCATTTACCTCCTAATGCGCCTATACGCATAGTTAATAGGAGAGGCCTACGTCCAACAGTGGACTAACATAGGCTGATGATGAATAAATAGTAAAGTACCGTGGGATACTGTAATCGTTATGCCTCTTTTGGACTACCTACAGTCCAAGACAAAATAAGGTGTACACAAAAATGTTCAAAAATATGTCCCAATGCAATCTAATTCTATGTAATAAGGACGTCGTAACATATTTATGAGCGGATTCTTTCGATAATTATTTTTGCACTTGACTGTACATCATTCTTACCACGAAACATCTAAATCGTATCAAAGAAAACCGATTTCCATTCCGAAACAATACGTTGCGAGTGAGCGGGCGATCGATCATTCATTCGTTCCTCGTTCACAACAGTTTGTTTCATTCGATTTAATGTTTTTGATTAAAGAGTGCTTTTGAATTTGGAACAAATATTTTCAACGGCTTTGGAAAATGAGAAGAGATTCTTTTAATTATTTTAGGTAAGGTATTTACTACTACAAGGTACAGACGCACATACTGATAGTTGGGTGAATGAACTTTTTTTCTGTTATTGAATCGTCTGTTATTGCCATGGTTACGATCCCTGAGTCACGCCGGTTTTATGTAAAATTATGCTACTTAAAGTAGTCAGTGGTAGGTAGTGTTTTTTCATCACACTTGCTGTCTAAGCGTGACATTGCTTGCGCGCGTAGCGGGAGTAATAGAAAAGTGAAATTCCCTAGGGAGTAACAGAAATGTCAGTAAGTCATTTAATAAAATTATGTCTTAAAACTTATTTTTTTGTCGGCAAGTGTGATGAAAAACATTGTATGCATCACGGTCGGTAAGTGGAATACTAACTAGAGTCCTTACCACCCTTGATGCACAATGTACTATTTTTTCGAGTTTCCGATACGAGTCCAATAAGGAAATTTGTTTATTATCATGAGCGTATGCAAACCCTAAAGGTGCATTTAGACCAATCGAGCATTCGCTCATTCTTTCCCCCGCTCTACGGAATCAAATAATTTTGACGAATCACGTTTTGTGTAACGAACGAATTTATATTCCCAGAATGAGCGAATGCTCGTTTGGTCTAAATTCACCTTAAGCGGTCGGCAACTAATTTGATAACACATTGTAATTGGAGTGGCCACGATACTTAAAAATATGCACCCTAACACCATGACAATTAATTAGAGGTCTGCTTTTCAACCAAAAGTGTGTTTTGTGACCTCGACATTTTTTATGGGAAAGGTATTTTCTTTCACGATTTCGGCATTGGTCCCATACTAACAACATCCTCTAGGTTTATCGCGAACTTCAGAAAAAAAAAAATTCGGCCATCTTTCCCTCGCAACTTATTTTCAATCGTATTTCAGTATACATAATTATACATATTGTGTTTAGAGTTAAAATACCGGCGAAGGAATTATTTGTGTATTTATTTATCACGAATATTAATTAGCTGCAATAAATGTTATCTACTAAGTATTACTAAGCCTGTTGTTTTTATTGTCTCGAATAAGGTGAGAAAAGTAGAGTATATAGCTCGGGAATAAAACTGTTTTTGTCTTATGCGCTAGAATCCCTCACTGCACTCAGGACTCATTCTTAATTCCATACAACAAACTTGTTCAGCACGACTATATACAGGGTGTGCTAGGTTTTTACTGGCCCAAGCAACCTGTTCATTTAAATTTCTCTAATTAATTCAAAGCCTCAGCGAAGCTAAATTCAGCGGAAAATATTCAGAAAACAGGGGGTTACGAACCCAGCAAGAAGCAGATGCAAATGATTTTAACAAAACCGCAGCGAGATGACCTGTTCTTGAACAACCAATGGATTAGATACACCAATAAACGAGAGATTCATCATCATCAGCCTATGATAGTCCACTGCTGGACGTAGGCCTCTCCTATTAACTATACGCATTTAGGAGGAAAATACCCATAATCGCTACGCTGGGCAAGCGGATTGGCGATCGCAGTAATGTGTCCACTATGATGATGCTGCTGCCCATAATCAATATTTTATGAAATCACTAATAATAAGTCGGCTGCAAAAAACTTAAAACAAGTAAGTCCGTTTTAGCAAATTTTACAGGAGAGCCGAAAAACGATTTTCAACTTTAAATCTCATTTTCTACAAAAGTATGCAATTTATCAAATTTTTGTTTTTTGGAAACGATTTCATAGTACAATATCTTTAACATGTGAAATTTTCAAGCCTGAAACTGAAGCCGTTGCGAGTAGCCAGCTGGAAATTGGTTTTAACTTTGTCATAAAATGAGAAAAAATAGTCATATCAATCTTAAAAGCAAGCAACACACGACTTGCTTGTTTTTATCGTTGGCTACACGTCCGTAAACCTATGTAGTTGTCTATTATGTTTATGGAATTAGTGTAGATTGGACAATCATTATCATAATTTTCACTATTAATGATTATACATACATATAATTATGATAAAGTCAAAGTCAAAGTCAAATAATTCTTTATTCAAATTGGAATAGTAACAAACTCTTTTGAATCGTCTAGATATGAAAACTACTTCCGGTTCGAACCCTACACCGCTGACCCAAGAAGAACCGGTAAGAAACTTGGCGGGAATAATTTTTTCAAACAATGATGGTACATCTTACAACTAACATGCATTAAAAAAAAACATAAAATTGATTTTAAACAAATTGAAATATAATAATAATAACAAGAGATGTAAAGTCTCTAAAAGTCACAACATTTATAAGTAATAATTTATAGAGAAGTAAGGTTTCTCTCCGAATAGGTATATAATAATAACATTATATAATGCACGTTTGGAGATGTACAAGGTCTCCAAGCGTAAATTATCGTAATTGAATGTCATGACTTTAACAAACTAATAATTAAATCCTAAATTACTCCCACGGTGTTTTATCATTCATGTAGTCTTGTGTACTATAATAAGCTTTTGATATAAGTTTACGCTTTACAAAATTCTTAAATTTGTTGACTGAAAATTCAGTAACATTTACTGGAAGTTTATTATAAAATCTTACACAATTACCCATGAATGATTTCCTAATTTTATGGAGCCGAGTGGCGGGTACTGCGAGCTTATGTTTGTTTCTAGTATTAATATTATGTATGTCACAATTTTTCCTAAAATTGATAATATTTTTATGTACATACATAATATTCTCATAGATGTATTGAGAATACAATGTCATTATATTAATAACCTTAAACTTATCTCTAAGTGAGTCTCTAGGGCTCATTTTATATATCGCTCGAATAGCCCTCTTCTGCAGAACAAAAATAGTGTTAGTCTCTGAATTGGCAGCACTGCCCCATAATAAAATGCCATACGACATAATGCTATGAAAATAACTAAAATATACTAACCGAGCTGTATCGACGTCAGTTAATTGACGGATCTTGCTCACTGCAAAAGCTGCAGAACTCAGTTTATTCGAGAGATTAGATATGTGAGGACCCCACTGAAGCTTAGAGTCTAGTGTTATACCAAGAAAGACTGTACTTTCAACTATTTCCAATTCCTCACCTTTCACAAGTATATTTGTGAAAGGTGAGGAATGACAGGCTAGTATTAGCCTGTTGATGTTTTACGTTATACGTATAAGTAAAAAATACAATTATATAAAAAAATATTTGACCTTAATCATATTATGGTTACCTATACTTATATGTAATTACCCAGAATTATGCATGCAAATAGCATATACACGGTGGGCCCGAGGAACCCGACCAATTTTAACTACCGATTCTAAAGCCTATTTGGAGCATATAATGTGCATGACCTGCAGTCCAATTACGCATAATTTTCGAGATATTCATTATTTTAATCAAAACTGAAATTCTAAAATCTCCAGTCTAACGCACCCTAAGAACATCACGTGCATAGTTGGTTTAAAAAAATATAGCGACTCGACAAGCACTATTTTCAGTATTTCTGGCCAGTTAGTACCTATCGAAGAGTTTGTCATCCAAATAAAAAAGGTTTCTTTCGTCACTATGAATATTTATTTTAATTGTAATGAGCATGGGGAGCTTGAAGTTTGAGTGTAGTTACCTTTTCTCATTCCTAGGGGTACTTTAACATTATACCTTTATCTTTCATTTATCAGAAATAATACTCTTAACTTATCAATAGAATGCACTTTAGTTTATCGTGCTCAATCACAAGAGTGCAAACTATTTACGCTAATACTCGTAACTGGCCCATACCTAGTTTGAAATTAATGTGACTGATATGTCAACGTCAAAAAGTCGGTCAAAAAGATTGCTGATTGTCACGCAAAATCACATTGCAAATAAAATGTTACTTCTGTTTAAATAAATAATCGCTATGCCACCGCGTTATTCTGTGCGCGAATTAGCAGATATCCATTTTATTTACGGATTTTGTGACGGCAACTCCCATGAAGCAGTTGTTGAGTTTAGGACCAGGTATCCAACTCGTCGTGTGCCGCACCATGCTACGTTTGTGGATGTACATAGACGATTTTCTGAACTAGGTCTTGGAAAAATTCGTTATGAAAGAGTGATCAATCTGGATTTACATACGGAGAACCGGATAATGAACATGATCACGGAAGATCCGTCGTTGTCATCGAGAGCCGTTGCTCGGATTGTAGGAGTTAATTACAGGGTCGTATTAAAATTATGGAAAAGGTACGGTCTTCACCCTTTTCACTATCGAAAAGTACGAGGGTTGTTAAACAACGATGGGCTTGCTAGAATCGCATATTGTCAAAGAATGAATCAGAAACTCGTAGAAGATCCCGGATTTCTCAACAAGATATTGTGGTCTGACGAATCTTTATTCACAAGAGAAGGAGTATTCTTATAACCTACACATGTGGCTTCCAGAAAATCCTCATGCAAAGCGAGAAAATGCCTTCCAACATAAATAGGGTTCACATTTTGAAAATTTGATTAATTAATAAAAATTCGTTGTTTGCATTGGGTTTCTTTTCTTTTGCTAGTATAACTAATTTCAAATAAAAAATATCATAAAACAATGTGAAAGTACTAAATATGGTTTCACTAGCATAATCGCTTTTACTTTGGTTACGAATTTACGATATTGAAATTTATTTAGATACAATTAATTATTTTTACCTTTGGCCGTGGCCGCAGCGTCATCATAGTGGACACATTACTGCGATCGCCAATCCGCTTGCCAGGCGTGGCGATTATGGGCATTTACCTCCTAATGCGTCTATACGCATAGGTAATAGGAGAGGACTACGTCCAGCAGTGGACTATCATAGGCTGATGATGATGATTTTTACCTTTTATGTACCTAAATGTTTGGCATTATGAACTCAATCAATTGAGATGTTTCGGTCGATTCACACGAACATGCTTGACCTACCCATAAGACTTTTGTTGTCATGTCACAATGACATGACATGACACATACCGTCACGCCGCTCGCCGTACATCGTTTTATGTCGGAATGATTCGTAAAGTGTCGGTTTTCGCCAAAGGAGAAGAATATCTTTCTCTCATTCACTCAACTAAAGATTTGTTTACAAGGAAGTGCTAAATTTAATTGATTTACTTTATTCTAAAAAACAAAATTGTTAGGATACTTAATTAGACTTATGTTGATATAACATTAATTACTCGTAATATCTTCAGGAATACCCTGTTTGAATCTGTCGGGTTCCTCGGGCCCACCGTGTATGTATTATACCTACAATTACTTTTGTGATTGATTTTTAATGAAGTAATACTTTTGTCCGCCTCCGTAGCCTAGTTGTCAGTGGCCCTGCCTACGAAGCTGGAGGTTCCGGGTTCGAATCCCGGCGAGGGCATTATTTGTGTATTTATTTATCACAAATAGTTGTTCCTTGGTCATGGCTGTCTATGTATTTAAGTATCTATATGTATCTATCTATTATATATATGGTCACCTAGTACCCACATCACAAGCCTTAGTTGAGCTTACCGTGGGACTAGGTCGATTTGTGTAAGATGTTCTAATATATTTATTTATATTTATTTATTTAATGAAACGAACTAAAATGTGGTGTTAGAAAAAGTAAAGTCTATCTCTGGGACTACAAAGGTAAAGTCATTCGCAAAAAAAAAAACTACGTAGGTCGGTTTATACTTTAATCAACATTTAAACTATCAATTACATAAATACGTCTTAATCGGACCAGGGGGCTTATGATGGTTATATCGTTTATCAAATTGTCATTGTCTATCCAGTTCTCTACATTATGACGACATTCAGTGAAAGTCACAACATGGTTGCGGGCACAGATACAGTAATCGTGCGGACAATTTGACAGTGACAATTTAGCATCAACTATAATTGTGCTTTATTAAAGTTTTAGACGATTTTGGTTCGATTGGGGCCTCGCAGGAGCTTATGATGATCGCATACTTACCGTTGACAACTAAAACAAATTGTATTTTTGTTAAAAATTTAACTTTTAGTACCATAATTTTGAAATTGGCGCCGTTTACTTTGAGTGACAGATCTCATCGATACTCGTGAATTCTTGACCGGATAATCTGACGTCTAATATAATTTTTATCACACCATCAAATGGATCAAATTTCAAGTTAACTTGACAATTTTGTCGGGCTGCTTGAAGTTGCCGATAAGCAGTATCGTGGGTGTTTTTTTGAAATAATAATTATATGTTCATTAATTTTTAGTGAGAATACTAATAATTACACGTCGATTCAAAAGCTAGTACGTTCTATGTAGTAAGACTAGTGTATCGTGTAGTAGTCTCTTGTAAGCACACTCAACGAGCGATGGAACGGGCAATGCTTGGGAGTTTCTCCATGAGATCGAATTATGAATAAAGATATCCGTGAAACTAAAGTCACCGACGTAGCTCAGAAAATCTCAGAGTGCAAGTGGGCTGGACAAAATGCCCGAAGAACTGATGGCCACTCACTGGAGCAAGCGAATATTTGAGCCATGGCTTGGCCTGTAATATATCCTGCCTTATTATCCTGACGGATCACTCATACTTTATGGTAAAACTATAATAGTTATTCGTTTACCTTCACCATTTATTATTTTTGTCAACCTCCGTAGCCTAAGTGATAGGGACCCTGCCTAGAAAGCTGGAAGTTTAAGCTAGAATCCCTGCGAGAACATTTTTCTGTTTGTTTATCACTAATATGTGTTTATTGGTCGGTTGTTTTACATAGTGTATTTCTGTTGCCTGTGAGCTTTTGGGACTCATAATAGACCCCCTAGGGGCTTTTTGACAGTTTTAGAAGGCTCAATCATTATTCTTAATTAAAATAAACTACTAACAAAGGTGCCACTATTAAGTAGGTACTACTTACTTACTAGGTACTACAGGTTCCTCAACCTAAATTAATTTCCAAACAAATCGGCTAGGCCATCTACTCTGCGTCCTAAAACCTCACTGGCAATGGTTATGGGTTATGCATTTCTTTTTTGGCCACCCTGTGTATTGTTGCTTACTATGGACAATACAACTTAACTCAAGACAGGAACCAGAAGGTAGTGAAAATGATGCCAGTTGTTTATCAAAGTGGTAAATAAATTTGCTGAATAATATATTCTAATGTAGGTAAATAATACTCAATATTGATACAGATTATTAACTAGTTATTTTAATATTCTAGCTGATGACAATGAAACAAAATAATCCAGAAATATTACCTCAACGCCACAAGTGATGAAATAAAATGAATATGAAAACACTGCTGACAGAAAAAGTAGAAGTGAAAAGACAATGCTACATGCATGAAAAAATAACTAAACAAAATGACATCCTGAAGGAGATTAATAATAATAGGTAGTATACTAAACCCCTTATTCATAAACGTCTGCTAACTTAACACGCAGCTAATAATTGTTTGTTTCTTTCGGTCTTAACAATGTGTCCATAAGAGTAAAAGGGGCAAACAATTATTAGCGGCTTGTTAAGTTAGCAGATAAATGTATGTCAGTCAATTAACGGTAATCTATAGGAAGCATACCTACATACCATACAATGCTTCAATTTTTCCATATGTTTCATATTTTCTAAATGAAAGATACTATGCAAGTTATGAAATTAAGTTAATTATGATATTACATTTTTAAGTCAAGATTATTTAATTGAAGAATTAGGACTGATATTGTCAATTTATAGTCATACATGCACTCATGGTATTGAGAGAATTTCAAAATGTTATTACTTTCATGTTAAATTAGAGTTTTTGTAGATTTATCATTCTTTCTAAATCAATAAGCATGAATGAATCAATGTCATGAAACCTAGCCACTATGATAGGTATTTTTGTACTTACTGTGATTACACATTTTGTATTAATATTGGGTCATTACCTATGAAATTGGTGTTTTTGGTCATAGACTTCAGTTGATTCCTAATTTAATTGTCTAAAGGGAAACTTAAATAATTATTTTATCACACTAATAATCGTTTTTTCCCCTTAATTGAAAACAACTCTTGCCATATGCTGCCGGTTCATATGGTTGAAATAGGTATAAATAAACGTATGATAGTACCTTGTTTTATGAAATAGAGATTTGTATACAAAACACGCCTTAGAAGTGACTAATATTACTGGCAAACATGTTTGTCTACAATTGCACTTCATCAGAGACATTTCCCACTTAAACGGCCTTGGCATGTAATCTACTATATTTCACAAAATTCTCCATAAAAAACGCCAAATTCATAGGTAATGATAATGAATGACCTAATATGTAATTAATAATTATTTATTAATTCGACTATAACTTAAGAGTAGGTACTTACAACTCATTAAGGTGTTTTAGTTACTTAATTATTTGTCTGCTACTCTGCTGAGGGTAAATTTCTTATTATATTGACTATAATAAATATGTTGATTCTCTATATTTTAATTTTGACGTTTTAATGTTCATGAGATTATGAGTATGAGCCCGTGTAAGTTAAAGCTCCTGCAATATCTATTTACTTACTTTGTTCAGTATAATGTACCTAATCAGTAGTAGACAACATGCAAAGCATTTTCCCATAAATATCGTATGGATATCATAATACGGATATACACGGTGCTCATGAGCATTCCGAAAGATTTTAATGCTGAATTCCTGAGCATATTTAGAGTCTTTAGTGTTATATAAAATTTCCTAGATTCGGATTGGTTCCAGAGATAATTAACCTTTTTTCGAAATAAGTTGTTCGACGTAACTCGTAATAAAACTTCTTTTAGATTACAATGGTACCACAATGTGTTCTAATATTACCACATCATTTGCCTGACAATCAAAAAATAAGAAACTTGTCGAAAAAACCTGTCGCAAATAAAATAATTTAAAAGATTAATTTCAAAAAATTGTTATAATGATAAAAAATATTCAAAAGGTCTAACAAAAAAGAAACAAAAAATTTTTTTTGTGGAATTTGACATTAGGTCTCATAATATTTTTTGTTTATTTTGATGTCTAGAATGCATAGTTAAAATCTTTCGCAATGCTCGCGAGCACCGTGTATTTCAACTCTATTGCCAACATGTTACACTATTATAGTATAGACTATTATAGTGTAGTATGTGATGATATTTATGATTTGCACTTACATTATAGTACTGATTGGACAAGAAGAAATAAGAAACGAATGTAAGATATAAAACATTGTATTTTCTTTGAAAAATATTTTTACACTAAGAGCTTGCAGAGCTTGTCCTGCTAACTAGTCTCCTTGTGGCATCTCTCGTCAGTGCTCTCTGAAATGCTGATGATAATTTTCAACGGTTTTTCGGGTGTAGGTACACATACACACACATTACTTATGGTTTCATTAATAGGCATCAGTCGGACGGGCCGTGTGTCTTTTTGCCACCAACGTAAAATGTATTGCAAAATCTTTAATACATCAGTAGAAAGTAACTTTTTTGCGGAGTAAAATTACAATTGTCTGAAGAAACACGACAATGTAGCGAAATTCTCACTCGTGTCAAGAATCAACGAAAATTCTTCTAAACCTTTTGACAATTGTCCCGACCTTCGAAAATAAAAAATAGCTGATTAACGATATAAGCAAATGTCCTTATTCTATGTAGGCACGCAGGTAGCAAAGATGCACATAGACTATCCAATAGTAAGCGGTAGTCGTAGCCTACGGTGGCCTGTGACGGCAGTAAAAGTGATATTTTACAAATGACCTCACACCTGTCATTATGGTGAAATGGCGTCTATTTAAGGAGATCATTGGAGCTGGAGATTTGTAGTTCGGTGCAAAACTGAGTCAAGCAAGGCAAATACCTGAACAAATGTGTCAGTGCACATGGAAAGGTACTTTGTCACGGTGTTTAAAATTGACTTTATTGAAGAACACATAAGGTCTATTTTAAGAGTTGCGACACCCTTTCCATGTGCACTGACACAAATTTGTCGTTAAGAAATATACGTTATGGATAGTAACGACATAAACCACATTATAAAGAGCATAAATTATGTTCTATTGAACGTATTGTGAAAACATAAATCAAATTGTTCATTGTCATTAACTAAATAAAAGCACTAATCAAAATATTTAGTTACTAAATAATTTGATTTGTGTTTTCACAATACGTTCAATAGATGGCAGCATCAGCTCTCTCTAGCTATTCTAGAAAACTGTAAAGTATTCTAATAGGAGGTGCAGGCATGTACTGTTTGCTCTTAGAGAATGGTCAAAGGCGCCTAGCCTTGTAAGGGATTGCATATACCTGACCCTTAATCAAACACGAGTCACACCAAAATTTCATTGGTTTTTGCCCTTATCAGTGAGACACAAGATTCAAAACAGGTGGGAAACATATTCCCATTATCCGATTAAGGGTTAAAACAAAGTATGCATGAAAAAATTAAGATAGGGTATGTAATCGTAGCTCGTGTACATAGCTGACTGACACCGACACATACAGCATACAGATATCACCTAAAATTTTATTATTTTTCTAACAAATATAACAATATTCATTGTGTGAAAATTTTACATACAGTTTAACATATTTACTTTTTTTTTTTTAGTACAGATGGTGCCTTTTTAGGTTCTAGAGCGAGAAGTGTGTCATTTTACGTCAGGTCCAAAACTTCGGAGGGCCATCTGCAGCTGCACTAAAAAACGTCGTACGAGACGCGTGTCGATATAAAATATTGCCACTTGTTTCGAATTTCATGTTTTTCGCACTCGTGTCGTAATGTACTATTTTAGCATGGTTGTATAAATGTAAATATAGACACAGACAGGAGTATTCAGGCAACGGTCCTATGGCAATAAAATGGTCAGACTGATCGCAGGTAGTGGCTGCACTTTGTCTCATCTTCTTGTTTTGTTTATAAAATTAACGTGTTCCTCGGTGAGTTTGGAAAGGCTCCTGAAATAGACGAAAATAACTTAAAAGAGAAAAACAAAAGAGTACCTAAGGATAAGAACGGTCTATTCTATATAGGGTGGCTTATTCAAATCGATGAGTATGGGAATGTCTGATACTATAAGACATACGAAGATAATATGTTCTTAGGAACCATGTCAACGATTTTGATAAAAACTAAAACTGCATTCATAAATTTGAAAAAAATACCTGTACCCAGCCGTGGAATTGAACCCGGTTGTTTTGAAAAAATAAACTTACACAATTTCTATTTCAATATCGATTGTGTAGGTCTCAAGCCGTAAATGTCTCTATGAAACATGATGTCTAAAATGAATTGTTTTCACATAATTTAGTATGGTGACGGCGGAGATGGTGGCTTTGTGAATACAATATTCAACACATTATAGGTAACGATCTTACTATTGCATTTAGTATCTCGATGTAGTGAATTTGCGTTAAAATTGACTCTGGCCTGTATAGTAAAGGTACTAAATGTTTGTACATTGTTGACTTATTATTTTGGCACAATAGTACCTATATACAGGTTGATCAATTAAAATGGGTCGGTATGAAGATTTTGGAAACCATAATATACAAGGTGGTCCAAACCTTGACGTAAAAATTTTTTTTTTAGATTCCTCACGTCATGGACTATCAGAATATACCCCATGAATATACAAAAATACGTGTAGACGGTCCAGGCATCGAACCTGAACTTTTTGAAAAATAAAATATTGGTATTTTCATTTTAGATAAGGGTTGTGTAGCTCTTAAATAGTAAATGTTACTATGAAACATGGTATCTAAAACTAATAAAGCTAACAACCTGTTTAGCAGGAAATTTCATGTATAAAGTATCCGTGATGATGTTATTTATAAGTCATCAAAAAAAAATTCAAAGGATTACCTCTAGATTTTTAGGATTCCTCTAGATCAAATCAATGACAATTCACCGGCTTACAGGCTACAATGTCACCAAATCTTGTCCTCACCAAATGTGCTCCGATGGTGCCAACTGCTTGCAAACATACTGCAAGGCCTGAAAAAATACATGTTTCAGGATCAGATACAGTACAGCATACAAAGGATTATATCAGTAGAATAGCCTAATTAAATTTTGAATAAACCAATTGTATGTCTCTGCCAGGAATGAATTTTATAAAGCTATTAGCGAAACAGGCTTGTCTGTCTGCCGTGATTATCTTCCTTCGACAAGTAGCCGGGAAGGCACATGTAGTTAATTATTTATTTATTTATTAAAGCAAAGGTTTCCACGACATCATCGTGTGCCTGTAGCATCAAGAAACCAAATTTTAAAAATAAGATACAGAAATACATACACATACAAAACATTTGTGATCGTTTTACGGTAAACGTCCCACTTTGTCGATATGGAGTTATGAGTAGTTCCAAATACTATAGATCATACGCTATCTTTTGGTGTAAGGTATGTGTCTCTAAGTGCTATAATTATTTTTTTTAAACTCTTCAAAGATGCAGAAGTGAAAAAGCAACTATTGAGAAAACGTTGCTTAAAGATTGGGATGGCAAAAAACACACTTGTACTTGAAGTTATGGAATGGCTAGTATCAAATGAATCGGCATTCTTTTCCAAAGGATTTCAAATAAGTCAAAATCTTGTAAGTATATAACTTCAGTACTTTAAATTTTACGGATTTTTGAACTTGAAAAACAAGGAAAATATGTCAATCAGGAATATGAGTTTATTTTTTAAATTTAGAACACGACACCCAGATTAATCATTAAAGTTGTATTTATAAATGTATTCGCATGCTAAAAAATGCACATACAATTCTATGGAACCCTTCAGCCAGTTATTATATCAAAAAGTTAGTAAGAAACTAATTAAAAAATACCTACAGCATAAAAAAATGCAAATGACATGTGTATTTTAATGTATAACATAACTAAATAATCACATTTATCACGGCTAAAAAGTAGGTAAATATCAAATTCTAAGCACTTTTGTACGTTTATTAAGTTTAGTGATTTTCTATAGGGAGCGTCCCACTTTGTCGATTTACTTAACTTTAGTGCTTGTTCAGTGAAATGTATGTGTTCGGTACATTTATCCCATTTTATGTATGACATCATCATCATCATATCAGCCGAAAGACGTCCACTGCTGAACATAGGCCTCCCCCAAAGATTTATGTATGACATAAAGGTTTATTATTGTTAATCTAATAATTAGGCTTAGGACTTTTCATAGCATATCGTGGTTCTAAAATCCTTGGAGCCGCTATGTGAAAATTTTCGAAGTCAAAGTCAAAGTATATTGTAGGTAATATTTTATTCACTTTCTATAATGACTATAATGATTTATACCTACTGTCACATCGTTACTGAGTTAATTTAAATCGAACATAATTAATTTTAAAAATCGAACTTGATTTCATAAAAAGTGTATACGAATTTAGTTATATCAGAAACTATAAAAAACTAGACAATTAGGTTCAAGACAAACTAGAAAAAGCCTCCTAGATCGGAAATAGCGATGAAAATGGCGAAAGTATCATGTTCTTTTTCTCGAAAGTTTCGAATCTTTCGTATAAATTACATGTAACTTCCGAACACTCAGCCGCATCAGTCGTGAGCTACGAACGTTTAAAAAAAAAGTGTTTTTTTCGAGAATTTTGGAGATTCCATCTTTAACAGGAAACTATGCACCTTGTTCTCCTTACTTTAGAGTTGAAATGAGATACTAGTCCGTTCATAAGCCAAGAAGGTTTTTCGATTGGGTGTCTTGGAAAAAAACAGTGCAAGTTTGACTTTACGTTTACTCCTAAGCTATTCGGCTGAGTGGCATCAAGTAAATTTATATTGAAAGCTTGTTTTTTTTATCACGTACATCACACATCTGCAGGTAAAACTAAAAGTTAGTGAGAATAAATTTTTGTTTTTTTTTGTGACATCCTTTCAACTCACCAGAAAATAGTCCGGTCTTACCCGGGTGTACCTTATGCGTAGTATAAACAGAATATAATGAAATAGGTATATAAGTTTACAGTGCATTTTATAATAGTAGTGGTTTACGTGTAAAATACTTTTTTTTGCATTATTTTATTGAATTATGATACTCCGAATGACTCCGTGACTTTTCATTTTGCTCAGACTAAATCTCAATATCAGTTGACTAAACAGTTTAAATTATGATAAAATACTTATAAATTGGAATCATTAATCTATGCTCTATGTGATATCAACGTGAAGTGAAGGGTATTTACTTCAAAGGTAAAGTCAGTTTTGTTTCTTGTTCGGAAGTAACATGTAATCTATACGAAAGATTCGAAACTTTCGAGAAAAACAACATGATACTTTCGCCATTTTCATCGCTATTTAAGACTTTTTCTAGTTAGTTTTGAATACTAATTGTCTAGTTTTTTATGGTTTCTGTTCTGATATAAGTAGGTAACTAATTTAGTATGTAATTTTTATGAAATCAAGTACGTTATATAAAATTAATTACGTTCGATTAAAATTAATTCAGTAACGATGTGAAAGTATGTATAAATCATTATATTTAATATTACAATATATTTTGACTTTGACAATTTTACACATAGCGGCTCCAAGGATTTTAGAACCACGATATGCTATGAAAAGTCCTAAGCCTACTAATAATAGTACGGTCAAATCGTACATAATTTTACCCTAAACTCGCAAATCAAGTAGTATCGCTGCATTTTTGGTATGTTATTTAGACACCACAGGGCAGTATAAAACCACATTTTGCAAGCAAAAAAAAGTTGTGCTAGCTGGGTAGTACGTGAAAAACTGCGAAATTTATTGCCATTTTTTAGTTTCTGATTTTTATTTAAAAAACCTTACGTTTTTTGATGTCATATGTTATTAAACGTTTAAAGACTAATAAATTTCCAACAAGTTGAGCTAACATGCATTACCGTAGGTCTTATAGTTTCAGAGATTCGAGACTTTAAAAAGTACTCCTTTTTGTAAACTAGATAAAATTTTGTGTTTTGCTAACATTTTCGGCTTAATATCGCCTCACCTAATTATGCTACGAAAAACATGACCTTATAGCGCACTTAATATTCTTTAATTTAAGGGTAAAATTAGGTCAGTGAACTTTGCAGTTGAAAGTATAAACGCGAAATTCATAAGGCAGGAGGCCTGCTATCTAAGTTTTTCATACAATTCGCAAGTCGAGTTGCAAAGCTGCAATTTTGTTATATTATAAAGGCCTTATAGATATATACGAAAATGCATATTAAAAGAAAAACAAAATAATAGTTTGGGCATAGGACGTAAAAAAACGGAAAAAAAAATCGGACTTTTTTTAGTTTTTGACGTTTAACTAAAAATCTATTATCTTTTTGATACTAATTGCTATAAAATTAAGAAAGAACATTAAATTTGAAAGGATTTGAGCTACGTTGCATCACCGTAAGCTATATATATATTGAGATACGACATTTCATAAAGTGCCCTTTTATCAAAAATTAAACAAAACGTAACGTATTTTAACGTAACCTAAAATCAAAAATTTTAGGTTACGTTAAAGCTATTCACTAAATATTGGCAAAACGTTCGCGCTAAGAAAAAAAAAATAATTGTAGATAACAACTACATTAAATTTGGAACAAATTGAGCCGATAACAATTACTGTAAGTCTTATAGTTGGGGGTATACGAGGCTTCAAAACATGCATTTATTTTCTTAACTTAATGAAGGGCACATTTTGAAATGTCGTATCTCTAAATCTATATAATTTAGGGTAATGCAAGGCAGCTCAAATCCTTTCAAATTTAATATTCTTTTTAAGTTTTGTAGCAATTAGTATCAAAAAGATAATAGTTTCTTAATTAAACGTCAAAAAGTAAAAGAAGTCCAATAATTTTTCAGTTTTTTTCGTCTTATGCCGAAATTGTTTTTTTGTATTTCTTGTAATATACATTTTTGTACGTCCTTATAGGGCCTATATAATATACTAAAATTGCAGCTTTGCAACACGACTTGCGATTTGTATGAAAAACTTAGATAGCGGGCCTACTGCCTTTTGAATTACGCCTTTTTATTTTCAATTACAAAGTTTGCTGACATGATTTTACCCTTTAACGAAAGAATATTAAGTGCGCTATAAGGTCATTATTGCATGTTTTTCGTAGCATAATTAGGTGAGGCGATATTAAGCCGAAATCGTTAGGAAAACTCAAAATAGCGTTAGTTTACAAAAAAGAGTACTTTTAAGAAGTCGCAAATCTCTAAAACTATAAGACCTACGGTAATACATGTTAGCTCAACTTGTTGGAAATTTATTAATCTTTAAACGCTTCCTAACATATAATGTCAAAAAACGTAAGGTTTTTTTAATAAAAATCAGAAACTGAAAAATGACCGTAAATTTCGCAGTTTTTCACGTACTACGTAACTAGCACAACTTTTTTTTGCTTGCAAAATGTGGTTTTATAGTGCCCTATGGTGTCTAAACAACATACCAAAAATGCAGCTTTACTACATGTTTTGCGAGTTTAATATACGATTTGACCGCACTATAATCATTGATACTAATGTCGTTTGTAAGGCCTATTTTTACGGAATTTGGACGGAATTTATTTCAGACTCAAGTTTAGTGAATAATAATACATTGATATTTATGTTTACCATGACTACTACAGGTCTCATCATGTTGTTTATATGCTCGGAAGGTTGGCGATCTTCCTCATTAGGGTCCGATGTATTTTGAATCGACACCTTGTTGAATCAGCAATAAGTCTGTGGATACGTCTGGATCTATATTTTGAGCCCGTAAGTGTGCCATACGCTGATCCTCCATGTTATTGATCTGTGCATGTGACTAGAATAATAAAACAAATATTATTTACACAAGTGTGGTAATTAAAAAGTAAAAGCAGCCAAGAACACAGGTAGATTGGTGGTGGAATTACAGTTTACAACTGGAATTACAACTGTTAAATAGTTTTTATTTACTAAAAATGTTATTCTAAAGCCGTGTTTGTTCTTTGTTTCTGTTGTTCTGAGCGAGCATTCCCTTGTTCGTGGGCTGAGGAACGAACATTTTGCTATATGAAATCCTGTTTTCATCTGCCCAAGAATGAACGAATGCTCGCTCAGAACACTAGTTGGAAACGCGGCTTAACCCCTCGTATGCGTCCTGTCAAATTATGTTACTGTAAAAATGACCTTGACACTTAAAACAATAGATTGAAATTCCCACGCACGGATCCGTGTCTAAGCATACGAGGGGTTAACTGTTAAAAAGCAGTATTATTTTAAGATTAATGCATAGCACTCGACACAATTTGGTTTTTGATTGATGATGGAAAAATTATAAAAATAACACGTGACGCGTATTTCTACTCATAACAGCTATAACATCAATATCGATAAATAAAAAATAATGTTATTCGCTCAAGAATAGATTACAAGAAAACATTCTATATCATGGTATTTTCCGAACGATCTTTCTTTTTAGATTACTAACTTGTGTGTTGTGTTACTATATAGTTTTTTAAAGTTTTCATACGCCATTATCCTTTGACTGACGAGTGATGTGATAACAGAAAATTACACGCAAAACAAATTCCAACCATTGATGTTGAGAAAAGTCTTACTAAAATGCTTATCATTGTTATGATATAACTTTTAAAGGTGAAATAAAATTAACTTACCTAAAGGGTCACAGCCAAAAACACGATGTTTGTTCGGTATTTCACTCATATTGAAACACTCGAGTGAAGATCACTCGTTGCAAGTAAAACTTAACAAAAAACACAACTATAACGATTAATAACTAGAAACAACAAACAGAAACAAGAATTTCGAGAGAAAACTTTGAAAAGCGCGTAAGCATCTAAGCTTCAAAGAGGCAGAGCTGACAATGATTTGAAATTTTAGTTTTACAAGTTTAAGCAAAATGGCTGCTTATTAGTTTCTTAAACACTCGCCAGCGGGCACTGTCTGTAAAGGCTATTTGACTATTTTTGAAGAATCGGTCTAAATTATTCGTTCTAACAAAATAAGCACAATTTTATTAATATTTGTGTAAATTTCAATGTATTATGAGTAATAATCAATATCGAAGTTTAAAATTTCAGAACTGCGGCTAAAACGCTGCGGCCCTACCGCGAAAATCGAAATTCGTAAATTTCGAGGATTTTCCTCTGTCACTCAAACGAAGGCGTCATTAGAGTGAAAGAGACAAATCCTCGAAATTTACGAATATCGTTTTTCGCGGTAGGGCCGCTGTTTCTGTAATGGCGCCGGTCAAGTGACGTCACCTACTAGTAAACAGAACAGAGTCACTATCGTTTGTAAACAGTACGTAATTATTATCGCCTTTCTTCAAATTTGTTGAATAAAATGGAGTATAAATGGTGTATAGTGCCACAGTGTACAAATACTTCTATAAAGAGTCCACAGAAACTGTTTGTTTCTATACCAACGGATCCCAAAAGACGAAAACTGGCTTAAGTTAGCTCGAAGAGATCCAAATTCCATTAAATCACATACAAATGTCTTTATGTGTGAAATCACTTTGATGTAAGTATCACTTCACGTTATACCTACCTAATAGGAGGTAAATATATCGGTATTTACAAAATATAACAACATCTTTAATTCCTAACCTCTTTAGACCCTACATTGCAAAACACCCTATTAGGATCTCAAATATTTTGTTTTCAGCATTCTATTGTTGAGGTTTTTCACATCTTGTTTGTAGTTTTCTGATTACTGTCCTGTCAAATATAATGTTGGTATTTCAACAATGCAGTTAAATTTCAGATGGATAAAGACACAACTAATTACATGAAGTACAAAATGGGCTTTATTCAGAAGATACTTCTGACAAATGAGGCTGTGCCAACTTAATTTCACTGTCAAGAGGATTTCAAGAGACGGCTGAGTGATGCTGTTCCTTGCCGAGAAGTGTTTCTTAAAAGACAAAGAATTGACCATGTCACAAAGTGTCTGCAAACAACTATCAATACTAAAGATGACATGGTGCAAGAAATTATGGAGCCTGAAGGTATGATATTAATTAATTATAAAAAATATATATCAATATATTTTAGACATCCTCCATAGCCTAGTTGGTAGTCATCCACCCAACAAAGTCGGAGTTCTCGGGTTTGAATCTCTTTAAGGGCATTTATTTGTGGGATGAGCATGAATATTTGTTCCTGAGTCATGATTGTTTTAGGTGTATTTAAGTATTTATTTATATAATGTTTATTTTATATACCATCATCTAGCACCTACAACAAAAACCTTTTTTGAGTTTACTACAGTAGGACTAGGTTGATTTGTATAAGATTGTCTCATTTATATATATTATTTATGTTGTTGATTTCTAATTTTTTAAAGTTACTGATTTTGAGTGTTTATATTTCAGAATTACCAAAAACTCAGGACAAAGTAACTATTACAGATACTATCATATCTACGGTGAAATCTATTCAAGTAAGAACAAAAGTTAATGTTAATCATAGGAGCAAGGCTGTCCAAACAATATGGCAACACCCAAGTAACAAAAGCGAATCTAAAAAGGGGATATTAGATATCTAATAGACTTCGATTTGATTGTCTACCATAAGAGTAACATTGCCCCCAAGCTATCTTCAATAACGCTTATAGATAGTCTATAGTAAAGTGGGCACAACCTTGTAACTATTCATAAGTCTCCCTCTAGAAACCACGAATAGACAGAGTTAAGAATTAAACATTTTCAAATAGTCTTAAGGCATTCTTCTAGAGTCTTTCTATACTATTTATAGACCACGATATGCACTAGTAGATGGTTAATAGATGTTTTAAACCTGACCTGACCTGAGAAGTTTTAAAACCAAATTAACTCAACCCTGCCAACCTTAAGAAAGATTTTAATAGAAATAGACAACGATACGTATAATGGCGCATATCTCCAAAGAATAATGCTAAGGTAATATTACAAAATGGCGTGACAAATTTCTAACTTCTTATTTCATGCGCCTAGTTTTTATCGGCTAATACTGATACTTAAACTTGCAAAACTTGGTGCGGATGAAAGTCTCTCGCTGAATTTGTGTAAAACTCTCTTTAAATAAGAGCGCCCGCTTGAAATGTAATATTTAATAAAATATTAACCAAATATAAAAATATAAAAAAAATATATATTGTGTTTATATGTTTAAGCCATTTGTTTCATTCATAATATAGTATATTAAAAAGTATAGGACGATTTGTTACAGAGAATATATTCATAAAAGTACAAAAACAAGCCAAAAAATAGTACGCTACAATAATTTCACAAAATATTAGGCAGTAAAAATGGCGTCTAGTTAAACTTGTCTAGAAACATGATTTCTTTAAAACAAACTTTCTAAAGAATAGTCTGTAGTATAGCTCTAGTAAATGACAAGACTATTTTTACTTGTTGCAAACCAAACTTTCTAGTCGAGGAATAAACTGGTTTATGAGTGGTTTAAGATTACCTATAAACTGCCATTGTTGTATACTGTTTTAACTTCTCACAGTATTTCTAGACATCAATCAGAGAACTGGCATTTTGAGTGCGTTGTGTATCATTTTCGATGGATTAATGCAGAACGAATTCAAGAAGTTACCATCTTAAAGAAATTTGTTTTTTATTTGTTGACAATATGAAATAATGTAATGGTATAATCGCAACTTCGCGCCGCCAGCGTGCGCGCGTGCGGAGTAGACGCACGACTTGACATGTTGAATTGTTTGGTGTATCCACGGTTCACGCGGCCGATTTGTAGCAGTTTTAACGTGTTATGTTTAGTTTTATCAGTGTATTTGAAGAGGGCGGAAAGTTTATTTTTTGTGGATCGTATTAAATTAGATAGATATATCTAAATTATCATATTCGTACCTATCTGTATAAAGTTTCCCCGATTTCTAAGAATGAACATTTGACACGCATTGTTTATGTATTTATAGGTAGATGGAACCATTTCTTAATTAAAATTATTGTCTAATCTTTATTTATTATTTTAATAATCTTACCCGCTTAATTCATGAGTCGCAAATCAGAATCGGAACTCCTTTTGCTCCTTCTCTGTATTTTCTTCTATTTTTAAATATTTGCTGACTCTCCGACGAAAGCCACCAGGGTCGCGTTTTATAAAGTTACAATTTACAATTTCGCTGTTTGCCTCTCTAACGCACGTACATATTGGCTAGAAAGAGAGGCAAACAGCGAAATTGTAAATTGTAACTTTATAAATCGTGACCCAGATCTTTTAATTTGTTTTACTGTCTCCATTGCATAAAGCCAGCTGATCAAGTAAAATTGCACTTATTTACATTATCTTTAAGCAAATAAACACTGGAACCACTATTTCACTAACATATTATTAGACTTACTGAAAGATATCTACAAAAGTAGTTTATGTAGACTTTAGTCTTTTTATAAACAAACATAAGAATACCACTAGCTAGTACGGAATATCTGTAGAAAGTAAAATCTTAACATTTACCATCTTATCTAATAAAATACTGGAAAATAGGTACCTCTAGGCTTTATTAACTATTTATAGAACAATATGTCCTAAGATAATCGTCATACCTAGAAATGTACTTAAAATACGTGTTCTATAGTTCAAATCATCTAAGAAAAAGCAATTATGAGAAAAGATATACTATAAGGATACTTTTTCTTCATAGAAACCATTTATAGAAAGCCCTTATCTAAAAATAAACTGCTAATAGACTATCAATAGATAAATTCGTTTTAAGCCTTCAGGCCCATGTTACTTGGGCATACAACTATTGCCACAGCACCCTTCAAGACTGTTTCATACCAAGTGAAACCATCTCCTTCAGCCCCAGCCACAATCCAAGCAGCAAAAAGAAAAATTCTGGAAGAAGAAAAATCGGACAGTGATATTTCCTTTTTAGAATGCACGAATGTGGTCGTTTATCACCTTTTGTACCTACTTCATCATCAAGAGGTACTGATTCCGACAGTAATGTCATAGAAAATAATGAGCATATTGAACAATTACAGTGCCGTGTAAATACTGTGCGTTTAATTGAAAGGAAGCCTATGTTGTATATTGGTATTTCCAAAGAATGTTACTTTATAATTCAGCTATTGCATAAATTAACAAATATAAATATAGAACACATTTTACTATGCTTGAAAAAAATTAGAATGAACCACATTTTCTGAACTAGAGGATAATTTTGGAATATCCTTATCTTATGCTAGCAGATTATTTTTAGTAAACATTCCAATAATAAGTAGGTAGTTATTTAAAACCATTCATTATAAACTTTGATAAAAAATTAATAAAAAACGAACCTTCCTATTGCATTTAGGCATCGCTACCACAATGTCAGCTGTATTATAGATTGCTTAGAAATTGACATACAAAAATCATCAAATGTGGCTGTGCACATGGAAAAGTACCTAGTTGCGGGTATTGAGTTATGCATAGTTCCAAAAAGGAGATTAAATTTGCTATCAATAAAAAAAAGAATCATGACTCTAGGTTGAACCACGATTTTTATATACATTTTTGAATTTGCGACTTCCGAAATGCACAAGTTGAGAAAATTGCATTTAAAGTTTATAATGCCAAAGAAATACGAAAGTGTTCATTATACCCAATTCATGATATAATGAGATTAAAACTGTTAGTTTCTTATCGTAGTTACATATTCTAAGGCATTTTGGAATAATTGAATAAAATAAATTCCATAATCAACAATAAATTTAATAATTACCGCACTTATTAACAATTGCAAAAAAGGTCATTTATAATATTAAAAAGCAACAAAATTATGTGTATATCGATGATTTATCACATAATTTTACTATATTCAGCATAGTGTGCCACAATGGTGTCACATCGAAATAACGTTAAAGCATTTTTTTTATCAAAAAAGTTTAGTGACCCGGTCGAAACTTTTGTATGGAAACGTAACTAGGGTACCTTGTCACGGCATTTACTAAACTTTAGTAACTTAAATGTAAAGGCACTATTTTAGTACCTTTAATGCAAAACATATTTGTATCAAAATGTTATTTGGTACAATTA
The DNA here is from genome assembly GCA_025490895.1 of Thaumatotibia leucotreta. NCBI lineage: Eukaryota > Metazoa > Arthropoda > Insecta > Lepidoptera > Tortricidae > Thaumatotibia > Thaumatotibia leucotreta. The sequence continues at coordinate 86,824 of JALPQI010002449.1, forward strand.
TTGCAGAAATCAATATATTTTTATTTATAAAAAGTTCTCTTTTAGTCGTGTAAAACATACAATTTTACATTTTACTAAACAGAGTACCTTGTCACGATAAGTCATTATCTTCAAGAAATAGAGTAAAACTAGGATAAAATACCCAATTATACAATATACATAACCTACCTACACCTACTTTATGATCTATTAAGTCTTTAATCAATATTATAATATTAATTAGTTTAGTGACCCAGTCGAAACTTTTGTATGGAAACGTAACTAGGGTACCTACCTTGTCACGGCCTTTACTAAACTTTAGTAACTTCAATTTAAAGGCACTATTTTAGTACCTATAACGCAAAAAATATTTGTATCAAAATGTTATTTGGTACAATTATTGCAGAAATCAATATATTTTTATTTATAAAAATGTCCGTGATTTTAGACTACCCTATAACATATATCAAAATGAATCAAATCGGAGTCGGACAGTTGGGTACCCTTCCTTGTTAGAAAGAGGCATTTGACTACCCGCGACGGAAATATTGACAAAATTATTCAAATTTTAAACGCTTTAAGACATGGCGTGACAAGGTGCCCTGAGTACTAAATTTTATGGTCGGAGAAATATACTAAAAAAACATAATTTTACTGATATTCTTGTACACACGTGTTCCTTAGGATGTAAATAACCCAATTATAGCACAAACCCATTTTGGCACTTTTTCACCCGCTTCGACAAAAACTCATGTAACTCTGTAACTAAATGCCGTGACTAGGTACCTTTCCATGTGCGCAGCCACAAATGTTAATGTTGTTCATCAGGCACTGTCATTGGTCAGAGTATAAAAAGGGAAATACTGTAAAGTATTTAATATATTGTAATATTGTACACCTAATGGTTTGATTAATTTTACTTCTCAAGGATTTGGGGACAGAACAAGTGATGTTGTCATAGTAGAGAACTGTAACTTCCTTGATGGATTACAAGAAGGGAGTTCTATCTTACCAGTCAGAGGCTTCAAACACCTTGAACATGCATTTCAGGCATAAAACTCTTAAGGCCACCAAGTGTAAAAGCTGGTGAAAAGTTATCTAAAACTGAAGTTCGACAAACCAAGATAATTGCTATTTGCTAGTTAACGAATTTTGATTAAACGCGTGATTAGGCGTATAAGAGAATTTAGTATGCTAAAACAACATGCAGTGATAAATACTAACTTACGTCATGTTCTTGATCATATCATTACCATTGCATGTGGTCTTATAAACTTGCAGAATTCTCTTATTAAATAATGTAACATGGTATTATGATTATTTGATCATTATTGTCATTAAAAATATATAGTATGCATGTTCGGTAATTAATGTCTCAATCTAATGTATAATATTAATATCATGTTGTCAGAAAGTATTCATTATCTGTAGGGGTTGTGAAACTGTTTACTTGTTGCTTACATGCAAAAGAGGAAATATAAAATAAAAATAATAAGAAGCCTGAAATTGTTTTTATTTCATTATATTATCACACATTGGTGCTGCTACACAAAATGGGATAAATATTATGTTTTTTCCATGAAACAGTTAACTTTTGTAGTAATTTAATAACATGTTGGAGAAGAACCGCTATGGACAGGAAAGAGTGGAGATCTTTAGAGGAGGCCTATGCCGGAGGGCAAGACGACTATGCCGATGTCTAAAATATATATATTTATGTTATCAATTATTATTGTAGTCGTTAAGTAAAGGCTATAAAATAAAATAAAAAATAACATATTCACTGTCATAATTCACTAACACAATGTCTACTTTCTTTGTTTTTTCAAATTGGCTATCAGCAACACAAAAATAGCATTTTTTGACACCAGTTGCATACATTTCCAGCTGTACCTGTGCCTTACATTTAGCTGTAATGACTCCATTTTTCAAATAATTATCTTTGGATTTTGCTTTAGTAGGGCATTTAATTTGTATGATAGCATCTTTTGTTACACCGTCAGGAGACGCCACACACTCACTTCATGTGCCTTTGATGCTGTGATACGGCCGTACCGCATTCCCTACCACAAGCTGCTTCTGTTTTGCTTCCTTGTGGCTTCTTCTATGGTATTTATTGCTGCTGCAGTGAATTTTTTTTCATCAAGCCTACAATTCTGTCAACATCTACTTTAATATCTTCAGATTGATCTATCATAAAGCAGTGCAATGAGTACTGCATAATTCCAGAATGCTTATAATCAACTTGATACTTTAGCAATTTACAGTTCTCAATCTTTCTCCTTTTAGCTTCAGAAATAAATTCATTGTATAATGCTGGATCACTTGGGTCTATGAGGTATTTCCTTTTGACTCATTTGCTGCACTTTGATATACTTTAGAGTAGTCCCTACTTTCGACAAAGTCGATTTTTTCCAATAGCACTCTACAGAAGTACATGAAGGCTCCTCAGACTGACGGTGGACCCACATTAAAAAAGCAACTGCATGCTTACATCCTCCAGCTGAGGCAGCACAATCATGACACTGACAACTAATAATTTCGCAGTCACGTTCGTTTACAATCAAAGTCACATTGTATGCTTTGGCTCGTACTTTGTGCTCAGGGCACATCTTACATTTGACTGTGCACATTCCATTTTCCCGGTGTAGTTGGACATAACCAATCGCATCGTCACCATAATGATTCTCTTGCTGACCTGTGATACAAAGGCAAAAATTAGGACAAAAAGAAATTACATTAACATAACCTAAAATTAGCTCATACAAAACCTCCGAACTTGTCCTTATTATATTTATACATTTATATACAAATAAATAATTAGTATAGGGTACTTACAGTTTTTACATTTTTAAGTTCCGCAGCATAGTAATCAACGTTATCTTTATGCAATCATAAATGCATCTATCTTAGGTAGGTTGCTGCTGTCCGCTCGCACAAAATTTGCCTCCATTTTCAGATACCACACGAATATTTACACCGGAAGATATAATATCTATTAGAAAAGTCTTTAGAATTAGCACAAAGATCGAATTAAACAACAATAATATCTCGAAACACGAACTACACTCTGATAAGGAAGCAATATGGAAGCAATGCATTAAGCAATGTTTACTTGCAACTGACGTCACATGAACGCTGACCAATCATAGGGCGTTGGCTGTCACAAATAATTTTTCAAAAAATATTAAATTTATTTTGGTGAAATATGCTACAAATAGGCATATTTTTTTCTAAAACTAAGTGAAATGTAGTATAAATTATGCTATTTTCTAATAGGATGACCACATTTTGGGGTATATTTTTAATGTTGTCGAATACCCTACTTTGATCCCGGATGTATAAGGCCGGCCTAAGGCTTCATCACAGTAGGTTGTCAGGCAAAAAAAAAAACGCGTCGTGTGAAACCGCTCAAATATTTTTTCTATTCAATGACAAAATTGATGCCGTCTTGAATTTTCCACGGGATGGTTTCGTTGATATTTTTTTTATTGGCGATAATGACAAAATAGAAAGTGATAATCTTAAGCATTTTCAATATTCGCAATTGCAAATTTAGCTTGTACTCACGTATTTTTTCTTCACTTCAAAAACTTATTCAAGTTCTTCCCTCTTTACCAACTTATTTATTATTCTTCTTGTAGAACGAGGGGCCGCACATAGTGTGCCACTAAGAGGGATAGACATAGTCACTTACTACTAAGAAGATACTTGCGTGTGTGGCACTTAGTGACGTATTCAACGCATTTGTCTGGCACTTACATTTAGCATCTAATGCACACACGCACAAAAAATAGTGGCACAGTGATAAGGACGGACGATTATCGTTCCTTTTCACTTCCACTAGTAAAAAGTTTCATAAGACCATCCCTTTCGTTCTTGCTATTATTATAACGTTGTCAAATCCATATTAATCCTACATTCATGTTGTAGAAAGATTATTAGGTAGGATTGTTTAAGTAAGTAAGTAAAAATTTATTTGTGAAACACAGGTGGTACAAATGATGGTCTTATTTTTAAAATACAGATCTCTGTGCTTTGCCTAATGCCGTACAAATTATAAGAATATAGGTAGGTACATATCTAATAATTCACTTAATTCTATATAGGTAACCCAGGTATTCAACTATTTATATTAGTTTAATAAAAAGTATAATTAAAACATTCTAGTACCTACTTATGACAGTCAAGTGATTTAATTAAATGCATATACATATGATTATGATATATTTTGTTGTAATTATGAAGAATTAGGTATAATTGTAATTATGAAGAAAAAATAAGTAATAAGACATAAAATATGAATTTATTTAATAATTTGTCGTCTTGGTAGGTTTTTAGTGTAATTTCATTTTGGTAAAGTAAAATATTCCAAAAAAATTAGTACGCTGTCATGAAATTGAACACAACTTTTTGAATTTGCTGCCTTTTTCTACTGAGACAGATTGCTGGACACAGTATAATCAGTCACCAATTTAAAATTTTCTCTTTACGTACCAATTCGATTATAAAAACAGGATAAACTAAGCACCCGAACTATAAAAAAAAAAAAAACAATTTTACAATCTGGCAGCCCTGCGATAGAAATGCTTTGATGTTTTCAAAGGTAAATAATCTGGCAGCACTGGCAGTGACAGATACGACCATCGTATACAAATAACGTCGCTTATCATATCAATCGTCAAAATCCGGTAGAATATGACAACAACCATAGTATGGAAATCAAAATGTACGATAAAATGCCGTTTGTCAAGTTAACAGCACGACCATCATAAGCCCCCTGGTCATACATAACACACCACATGCGATATGTGTCTTGCATCATGCCTTCATCGCGAACCAAATCACCAACGTTGTCTGACTCGACCAAATCATGCTAAAAAGGTGGATGGGCATTAATGGGACTAATTTATTAATTATTTCCGCCTTGTCCATGTAGTCGATTTGCTCAAGTTGTATTTAATATGAGTATCTACCTATTTTAATTTGTAATTGTAGTTTTTTTTTGTAGGTATTCAAAATGTACGTGTTAGTACAATAAACTTGAATAAAGTAAATAATTACAAACAAACAATGTGTACAATATAATACTTACTTTATAAATACTTTCTTCTCCCTGCGCTGATTTTATTTTTATTATTTTCCATGACTTTGGACACTTAACTTTGCAACTATTATTCTGTTTTAAAACGATTATTGTTCTTAGTTAATCTTTACAAGATACAACTCACAAATCAACAAACTGACTGTGACAGTCGTTATTAACAATATTAGCAAGGTATAAGTGCACTTTATACGTAATATTGTGGGTAAGTAATCAACATTATTATAAGCCTAAGATCACAGTGACAAAGTTAAATCCAAGTGTGTCGCATTTATAACAAATTTAAAGTCAAGTAAGTCGGAGTTTTTCAACAATCGGACAGCGATAAAAACAAGTATCTCATGGGAATATTATAAAAACAATCAAGTCGAATTGACACGCTTGCTTTTAGGATTGTTAAGGCTGACTCACTTGCATTTAGCTAGGTTTAAGTCACTGAAACGACTTACTTGGATTCGTGTTTTTCAAATTACTCAAAAATTAAGCTATCTAAAATTTTGAAAAAAATCTGGGTTGGGCGTCTTTATGTCAGGAATTCAAAAAGTCAAAAATCAAAATTTCGCCAAAAACGGACTTACTTGATTATAGTTAGTTTGGCACAGCCGAAGTGACACTTAAATCCCTTAGTCGACTCTTACGACATCCGCAGGAGGAGTTGGGGTGGTGACAAATCAGACAAATGTATTTTTACTGCCGTCACCACACGGCTAACAAACACTTAAAAAAAAAAACTTTCCCGTACAAAATGGAACAGATATCATTACTTATATACATAAGATAGTAGTTTTTTTCGCGATTACGCGATTGGTTCTATAGTAAAAGTTTGATTGATATAATATAATATATGCGGATGCGGTGTGTACGAGATTATTAGTGTACTGAAACACCGTGTACCTATATATTTTACTAGCTGCTTTGATATTCTGTCGTAACCATTCACGATTAAAACACGTTGTAACCTTCAGAATAGACCATTTCAATAGGCTAAAACGTCTTCATTAACTGGACTATATCAAGCTGTATCAAACCGAGAATCCCTTTCACACTTGGCCGCTTTTTCACAAAACCGGTAACCCTAATCTCATCACTTAAGAAACCGCATTAACTAAATTAGTACCCTTTGGCACCCAACCTAACCCTTAACTTATCAAATGTATGAACATACATCAAAAGAGAATGAGTGAGTTGATATTAGTCAGTGCGGATTGAATTAAGGTTTTGCAGGGACACGTGATAATACGGTGAGCCGATGATTAATCGAGGACGTAAAATGATACGGAGGCGGCATTGTGAGATCAAACTTACTTATACACGGTGCGTGAGCATTCCGAAAGATTTTAATGCTGAATTCCAGAAAATATTTAGAGTATTTAATGGTTTTTTAAATTTCCTGGATTCGGCTTGGTTCCAGAGACAATTAACCTTTTTTCGAAATAAGTTTTTCGACGTAACTCATCATAAAACTTATTTTTTATTACAATGCTACCACAATGTGTTCTAATATTACCACACCTTTTGCCTGACAATGAAAAAATAAGAATAGACTTGACAAAAAAACCTATCCCTAAAAAAATACTTTTAAAATTTTTTAAAGGATTGGAAATCATCACCAGCCTATGATAGTTGACTGCTGGACGTAGGCCTCTCCTATTAACTATGCGTTTACAATCTCTTCTTTTTTAATTACTCCATTAACTTATAATTTATATACCGAAGAACGAAAAAGAACGAAAAAAGAACCGTTTTTTTGTATGGAGAAAATAACAGTTCCGATCCCTGCTTGTTTTCATTCAGAATACGGTATTGAATTGACTCAAACAGATCACCACTATTTTTGTCACATCCTATATCACTATGACCTTTCACGAGACCCTTGATCGATAAAACAAACTAAATATATCATGAAAGACCCTAACTCCAGACTTGTGATAAAATTTATCACCCAACTTCCGCAAATCCTTTTCACATTTTAACTTTTTTATCTAGAAAGTTCGCGTCGTCCGTTATATCGCGTGTGATTATATCGACAGGTCGATACATCATTCTGCATCCGAAGACATCGGGCCAGTTACTTTGATCGAAATTAAAATAAAAATGAATTCTCTCAGTGGTTATCATCAACAGGTACAGTCGAGGAATTTACCTAATTTCCTACCCACTTCGTACCTTGTCATAGTAGCTATAATATGACAGTCCTAGCAGCTTTCATATTGATTGTCATTGTGACAAGGTACGAAACGGGTAGGAAATTAAATTCCTCGACTGGACCTGGGAGCTAAATAAATAAATATCTTTGGACATATTACACAAATCGACACAGTCTCACGGTAGTCTCAGCCATGACCAAGGAACAAATATTCGTGAAAAATACACAAATAATGCCCTTGCCGGGATTCGAACCCGGAACCTCCAGCTCCGTAGGCAGGGTCACTACTAGTGATGGGTCGTTCCCGGTAACTTTTCCAACACAGTGTGGGGAATATTCTCAAATGGAAAATTTCCCCGTAGTAACATTGGGAAATTGCCTATACTAAGTTACTACCAACTAGGCTACGGAGGTTGACAAAATATACTGTGTTTTATGTTATTATGTCAAACTAAGTTACGGACTGCGTACAGTGCAGCTCAGTCGGACTTTGAACGAATCATTTCTATGATCACACACTGGGTCTTATACGCCCGTGTGAAATGCGCTATAAGGTACACTCGGCTAAGATCGGATCTAATGTAAGATCGGATGACCACAATAACTACTTAAATAGTAGTATATTTTCCTCTCTGGCTATATTAGGCATGACGCCATTTCACCCCGCTAGTATGCAGCAACCGCTGAGCCGCATCAGTCGTGAGCTACGAACGTTAAAAAAAAGTTTTTTTTTCGAGAATTTTTGAATATCCGATCTTTAACAGTATGGGGTTCTTCAAAAGAGGAGTGTACAAGTTCTTATTGGGTCGGCAGCGCGCATGTGACACCCCTGGGGTTGCAGGCGCCCATAAGCTACGGTGACTGCTTTCCATCAGGCGGGCCGTATGCTTGTTTGCCACCGACGTAGTACGGTATAAAAAAAAAAGTTATACACATTCTTCTCCTTACTTTAGAGTAGAAATTAGATAGTCCGATCTTAAACAAAGAAGGTTTTTCGGTTGGGTGTCTTGAAAAAAATTAGTGCTAGTTTGAGTGTCGATTACTCCTAAGCTATTCAGCTGAGCGGCATCAAGTAAATTTATATTGAAAGCTTGATTTCTTTTATATCACATACATCACACATCTGGAAGTAAAAGTTAGTGAGAATAAATTTATGATTTTTTTGTGACATCCTTTCAATTCACCGAAAAATTATCCGGTCTTACACGGGTATACCTTATATTCGTTTGCAGCAATCGTTGTATACTTTTCACGGTGACTGTACCTATTTACTTTCTAGATACAAACTGCTTATTCATCGACTAAATTAAACTATTACAATCCGTCGGATAGTGATTGGATCCCTTATTTAATCAATTCAGTCCGTTATCGTCGATTCTGTGGAGTCAGGGTCTCCGAATCAAGGATCTGAGAAGAAATGGAACAGGATTTAAAATTTACAACATTTTTCAAGAAACAATGTACATTTTGTTATCTTGGTTTTCAGCGTTTTGGAGTGGTAAGAGATTGAAGTGTCACTGACCATTCTTTGGTAGAAGATTCATGATGAGGATAGATAGTGGACATATTACTGCGATCGCCAATCCGCTTGCCCGGCGTGATGATTTTGGGCATTGACCTCCTAATTGTATTGAATTTTCAATAGTAGGAATAATTATAATAATAGATCGGTTAGTAATAAATAATGGGTTGGTTGGTTGGTCATTTACACATTTTTTTCAGTGTAACAACGTGGTGATCCTTTCAAGAGCCTTTTCAGTATAATAGTCCTTTTAATTAGAGAAATTAGAAAAGATTTGGACAAAATGATGGCAATAAAAATCCTTTGTGATTCTTTGAATGGGTCCCAGTAAGTACAGTTGGAAGAATCAGGTATTCGTGCTTAAAGGTCAGCTGAATCTCTCTCTCTCTCTCTTGCTGCTGGTACTTTCACTGCTGAACATAATAAGCCTTCTCCAAAGATTGCCACAATGACCGGTCCGCGCCACCCGCATCCAGCGGACTCCTGCGACCTTCACCAGGTCATCAGGCCTTTTGGGGGCCTACCCACGCTGCGTTTTCCGGTACGTGACCGCCACTTGAGAATCTTTCCACCCCAATGGCTTTCGGTTCTATGCGCAATGTGCCCTGGCTCTGTCATACATGGTCACTTCACACATCTTAAGGTGCATTCAGACCAAAAGAGCATTCGCTGTTCTATCCCCCGCTCTACGAAATCAACCAATCACGTTTTGTGTACCGATCAAATTTCGTAGAGTGGGAGGTTAAAATAGCGAATGTTCGCTTGGTCTGAATGCACCTTTACGTCCTTAACACTTATCTTTTGTCACACAAGCATAGCACGCGTGGACTTAAAGAGCGAGCACTGTGCGAGTACTGACGCGTATTTTTTATACATTTTATTGGCCGTGTGGTGACGACAGTACGAATACATTTGTCACCACCCCAACTCTTCCCGTGGATGTTGTCAGAGTCGACTTAGGGATTCGAAGTGACATGGCCATTTATTTATTGAAGATGACGAACAGCAGCATCATCATAGTGGAGTGGTGGTACTGCGGCTTACGGATCGGCTACCCGCTGGCCATGGCGATTTTGTAGATTCACCTCCTAATGTGACTAAGATACGCTAGAGGATTATGTCCAGCAATGGACGTATTATAGGCTGAAGATGTGATGTGTGATGATTTTATCGCCACTGTCCGAAGTGTGAGGTGTTTACCGTCCGCTGTCCGTGGTCTTGTGATCTCCTGAAGCAGCTGTTGTATATAGGGCCCTTTTCTCTCTTTGCACCCCTATATTGGGCTGCGGTTGGCCATCATGGCTTGGTAGCCTTTCTGCGGACTTGTGGTTCTGTCAGTTCTCTAGTGACAGCACGAGCTCACGTAGTTAGGCTCATGCTCTGCGTGCATCTGGGGGGGAGGGTGTGCAGGGAAGCTATCCTTTGCGGTATCTGATGTCGCGAGACGTCTGCGCCGGTAAAAAACTTCCTCGCGAGCTTGCTGATGAAGTCATCTAGGCTCTCTATCCGCAGGTCTCTTCTAATGAGTTCATTCCGTAGCGTGGGGCATGTACTGCTGCTATTGCATGTAGTCATACAATTTATTTAAAAAGGCAGCGGAACCATTAAGAAGGCTGTCTATCCGTCACGCGTTCCGAAAGACGTTTTTGCGTACGCCTGGAGGTGAGGTTATGAGAACGGCTTAAATTACAAGTTGAACGCGATAAGCCCGCTATGACTTCGAACTCATGGGCTGTTGTTGGTACTCGTATTAACATTTTAACAGCCTGGATCGTGACATAAAAGAGGCCTCTTATGACCAGCTTGTTAAAAAATTAAAAGATTTTTTTGATTGACATACAAGGCATTTTTTACGGTTTGAGAGTACATAAAAACGTTAAATATTTTTTTAAATGATAATTTTTTTTATTAGCTAGATTGACGTTCGTTTTATGTAGGTTTTTTTGTAACATTTACATTCATTCTTTATTATACTTTATTTTTATTTTTATCTATATGTAATTGGGATTTTATATTTTTTATTGTTTTAATTAGTACGTCTGATGGAAGCAAAAGTATGCGAATCTTCTTTAATTTTTGATTACTATTAGTGGTTGTTAGTAAAATTATTTCTAATCCCTAATCATCTTTTATCCCGCATGAGTACAGTGCTTACAACATTAACTTTTCGTATGCCTAGTTGTACGTTGTTGTTTAAAATATGTCTAACATAATGGTAGACACACATTTTCCGCTGCCTCTTTTCCCTCACGCCGCGCCACGCTAAAATTAATTACATTTCTGATGGAGCGGTAATTAGTTATTAGATATTTTCCCGAGCCGGGCTAAGCCGCGCCGACGGCTGCAAATGCTAAGGCTGACTGATGCCTACTTTCATGCTGTCATGTTTGTGCATCGTCTTATAGATGGCGCCAGTGGCGTAACTAGACCATCTGCAGTGTTATTCACTAATATAACCGCCTTGCTGTCAGCGCTGTGTCAGCGCTGCGGCATCGTCGAGCCTAAAAATGGTATTCACTAATGTACTTTAAACGACACTGTAGGCATTTTGAATGTTTTGTTTTGTGCTTGGCGACGAATACGGCGTGAGCTGGAACTAGACTGCGTCGAGAGTTTGACGTTTAATGTACGAACTTCGTATTCTCTTACGAAAAACAGCGACGAACT